>JABFQC010000541.1:0-26087 GCA_022817085.1 Psilanteris sp. ZL-2020
CTTCAATCATACATGCTAACACTGAAGCGATATTGGTTCAATAGCAAATGAGATACAAATAACAAGGTATAACAGACGAGTATATATATTGAACTGTATGTTTCAATTTGTCTCTTATATTGAAGGTTTTATTTCGAATTATTATTGTTATTTACGCACATTTTAAATATTTTATAAATATTAATCGCCTAAAAAATGTATAACTTAAATACTCGCATAACAATTTTTCGTTTATTTAAAGTTGTTCATGAAATGCAAATTGTGTTAAAATTACTATGATTATATTATCTTATATTATACTAACTACAATAAAAGTTAACTTTGAAATACATAAAGTACCTCGTCTCTATTAATGGTATATGAAAATCAGATAGAAGTAAATTGTACACATATAGCATCTATGATCTATGCAATCATTTAAGTAATCAAAAAATATCACAATTATATAAAAGATAAAATTGATTATTTTCAAACAATTAATTTGCAAACAAAAATACAAACATTTATATATTGTTTGAACTATATATTGTTAAAATAATTCCTATAAATGAATTATTTTTAACCTACATCATTACAATATAATTTATATGACTTTTACTCAATCTATGTCTTCCATGCTTTTTTATCTTAATGTCTGCATACACTTAATAATACACTTAATTAATATTATAAGTATATAAACATTTGCATCACTTTTCACATTATTAAATAGTACACATTTGCATATCAATAAAAGTATCTTAAATCGATACTTGTATTTGAACGCAGTTTTACACAAAATTAAAAGATGAATATGATTAGCAAATAACAAAATAAAGTATACTTTAAAGTATATACTTTATATGTGAAGTAAATTAGTTAAAATATTTGCATTTTAGATTTATTTAATATATTTGCTCTGTACAAAATGTCACCATACTGTTTTACCATTTTCTCTTATGTAATTGAAATGGTGGATAATTCGATAATTTAATAAAATAAATTCAATAAACCGTCAACAATACAACAAATAAGTTTATATTTATTACAAATTTTGTATGTTAAAGTAAAATGATGTTTTTTGTTTTAATTTTTGTTTAAAATTAGATATTATCCTAGCAAAAAGTAGATTATTATATAAGATCACAATATTAATTCAAAACTTCGAAAAAAAAGATGAACTTGTAGAATTTAAAATATTTAAAATGTGTTTAATCTTGCAATATAACAATGTTATTATTACTGCATAGTTATACAATTACCAAATATACAAAAATACAAATTAGAGTTATTTTTACGCTTATTTCTTCACTTGTTCATTTTGCTGATTAAGATATATAAGGAAAAAGTTAATTTTCGTTAAAATGATAAAAATTGTGTTATCATAATTTGATCAAAATCTATAAGATTATTAACAATATCATACTCCTTATTTAAACTTATTTTATTTTAACACATGGTACAAATAGGAAGCACATTTACAAGAGTCCTTAACGATTTCGTTAGAACGAACCGTTATGGGTAGTCCGTGGCCTTAGGCTGTAAAAGTTACAGAGTCGTTCTTTCTTTCTTTGCTGAACAATTCTGACAAAGATCTCTCACTTTTTAAGATCCATCTTTCTGACGGTTACACGAAAATGATAAAAGCACAGTGCAGTAAAGCATGAATTGCACAACCCATAATTCCTGTCACGTATTTTCTCCCAATTTTTCTATCCGCAAGTCAATTTATAATTATATATAAATTGAATCAATTTTATATATATATTAGATACGATTGTCTTTTGTGTATTATTACAAAATAATATACCATAGCGAACTGATTCTTTGCGATAGAATAATAGAAACTAGAACGAACCAAAATATTAATCCGTGCAAAATAATATACACGTAGTTATGTTAAAAATAATATTTACAAAATTATATATAGATAGTTATTATAGATAAAAATATATTTCGGAAATATTAATAAATAAATTAAAATATTATACAAAATTAAGGTTTTAAATGGACACAAATTGCATACATTAAAATACATTTTCATTACAACCCCATAAATATTAACAATTAAAAATAACGCCCAATTTGAGAGATTCAATCTTTATATATAGAGAAAATAATAAAAAATTAAACTAGGCGATTTATCATAGCTAAATAGTCACTCTTTAAAGTTCTACTTAAAATTAAAAAGTTTCAATGGTACGTGAGATAAATATTTGATAATTCACTTTCATTAAAAAAATGTTATTTAAGAACTGAATCATTCTGACATTGCGATAATCTCACTAAATTACTTCCGTTGAGTCTCAATTACGTTTGTATATCGATATCCTATATAGAATAGTATTAAACTAATCAATAAGAGTTTAAGAAATTCCTTTAATATCATACTGTAATTTACGTTTTAATTTCTTCAAACTCTATTCATAATATTCCGTATTTGCAATTATTTGGAAATTTATTCTAAAATAATGTTTTTAGTTAGGAAATTTCTGTTGCGAAATCTCGTTTAATTCCTTATAGCCCATTTCTATCCGGATTTATTAGGAACTTTTAACACGGGATTTCTAATGAAACGGCTGCATGAAAGTCGGAGTTTCAGAACAATTGAAAATGTAGCTTAGAGTTATTCCAGATAATTGAAAATACTTTTTAATAAATCACCAACGTCTGAATATTACAATAAAAATAAAACATGCATCAAACAGCGTCTATACAAAATTAATTACAGTTTAGACACAAATACGTTCAAAAAATTCGCAAAACAAAGAATTCACACAGCATTAATTATTACAATAGTATTTTGTAATTATTTATTTTAATTAATGCGAAGTTTATGATACAAACTCGCATCTATGTCATTTACATTTACAAGCATGATAAAATATTCACCTTAGTAATCAGAAATACAAATATAATCTATCATCAACATACGAATAATATACCAGCATAATTAATCAAAATTGTTTTCTTTTTCGACGAGCAATATATTGACAATACGTATACTGATTATGCATTAGATTAACTAAAAATTGTTAGAAAAAACCTAAACAACAATTTATTTATTTCCTAAAATAATAAACTAACTTGAATTCAATTTATAAGATGCTATATAATTTTACATAAAATAAATATTTAAAATTGAGAACGTGAAATAATAATTATGAAAATGAGAAAATTGGAGGTAATTATTTATAAAAAACTTTTATGTGTTCTAATTCGTATCAAACAAAATGTATATATTTACGTTTTCAGTAAGAATGTCATAAGTATACAATATATCGTTTGAATAAATGCCGGCGATGGCAGCACTGTCCGGAGCTAATAAGTGACTGTGTCAGGTTCTTGTTTTTATGCATTCGCGTTGTTAAATATTCACTGAAACTTTCCAACAAAAGAAATACACGAAAAAGACTTATTACCGTTTACCATAACTCTAATTCACACTTTGTTCCGCCGTGCACAAAGATTCATTAATCGTAATCAAACAACAATAAAAGTAACTCGTATTTAAAAAAAATGTCTGACTATTTCTAACTTGTATCACTATCATTTTATCTGCACTCTACAACAATAAAATGCCTAATGCTTATTTAATTTTAATTATGGAATAATGGAACAAAAATATGGTTGTGTTTGAAAAATGAATATAACTAATTTGATTAACGAATCAATATTACAAAATCAATTTAAAAAAACCTTTTATTACAAAGAGTCCGTTTCATAATTAAATACAGTCGGTAATTGTTCGCGAATATTTGTTATGTGTCAAAAGTTAAAACCAATGTAATATATGAATAAATAACTGAAACATAAAATATAGCAATTATCCTTTAAAAGTACTGCAATTGCGAACGCGAGATAATGCAAAAAAAAAAGAGAAAAAATTAATGTAAAATCGCAAACGCCAGAATATTTAAGTGTATTACGTGTTCCATAATACATTGATTAATACACTTTTGGTTATCAACGATTACAAACTAACACCCGTAATATAATTATTTACTCCTAATAATAAAGCTCGCAATATGCAGTCGGAAATCAAACTAAACGCCCGTCTCATGAAAAGCGTAAGAAAAAAGAAAAAGCATCCATATCGAGGCATATTTCATTAAATATTCGCGCTCGCTCTGTGCGACCGCTCGCATTGAAACATCGCAAATGTGTTTCAATACCCATTTTAAAGCGTCTAACTTTAGCGAATGCAGATAATATAAATTACAACACCCTTTATTATTAATTGCCCGAACGGAAGCATCGAACCTCCGGATGGATTTGTTTTGCGCGCATATCATTTAAACGTTACTTTTAGACAGCGACATCCCGCGCAACGCTTTTACGATCGTTTGCAACAAGTATACGCTTTTCATGATAACAAGATCTAACGCGCATAAAAACGGCAGTTTACCCATATAACGCGCTTCTTTTCGATCGCAGTCGCCGTGGCCAAATATTTTCGCGCTCAATATACATTTCACGTTTCGCGCGGCAAACACCGCGCAAATAAATAATCATTAACGAACTCTGAAATATTTGTTTGTTTCGCATGATCAACATTGCACGATTGTTTATAATTTATGTCATAAAATATTCCGGCAATCGATACTCTCGGCGTAACGCCTTGAGCCGCGCGGAAAGCATCGCCGGGTTATTATTCCGTCTAACGCCATGAATCAGGGAATTAACGAGCAAATGAAAAGATTGCCGCAGACGAAATTCGAAAACGAAATAAATAAATCGCCGCGCGTCGGGTTTGCGAGCGCCGCTGACAAAGAGCGCGTCGGGCCTCTGACCGAAAAAAGTAAAGGCCGTAGTCGGCGGGGCGGGGGACGCGAAGAGAAAGGAGAACAGAATGTCGAGCTGACTGGACGTTCTATAAATATGTCTGCGGTCATTAAATTTCGCTGCGTACGCCACTGGCACCTGTCGTGTGGCTTCGGTTAGAGAGATACACAAGAGCGCCTCGCGAGAAGGCGGCAGAGGGAGACGGGCGAGAGAGAGCGAGAGAGACGGAAGATCGAGTGTCTGCTCCCTCTTCTCCCGCAGCTACGGGCGGCGGACCGGGCGGGGGAGGGGGCAGAACGCAGAGGCTGCGCTCGCCGAACCGGTCCAGGAATCCGGGGCCACGCTTACGGAGCAGTGGCTCCCAACCTCGGCTTGGCTTTTAATTCGCTATCGACGATTCAATCGGCACGACTTTGATGTCGATTGCACGCCTTTTCCAGACGGACACGACTGCGTAATGCGAGTCGCCTGTGCCAATCGCGCGACCTGTTTTCCCCGCGCCGAACCCGAGCTGTCGCCGATTCGGCGAAAGTTCCTGCCAAATGTCAAAAAAGTGCCGGCAAACAAAAATACCGATTGCGTTGACGATTTTGAATCCGAGCCGCGCGACTCGAGTTGATGCATCGACTTGTTCCGCGATCGCAATACCGAATGGGACTTTTCGTCCGTTCCAACTGTCGGCTTATGAAATTTGGTATTCGGTATTCGGTATTGAGTACTTCGCTTATGTTCGGTGCTTTATTGACGGATACAGTATCGACGATGGGTTGTGTTTTGATTAAAAATCGGTTTATCAAATATAAATTACGTTTTTATATATACGTAGTACACTGTATTTGTATGAGTGTAAGAGAAGTAGCCTGATTGATTTGCAACTTATATACTTCCCGATTATTAGGAAAAATGGTGTCGGGGCGTTGAATTGTCAAAGTTAATTGAGCGGTGTGTTGAATGACAGTGTTGTTTAATAAAAATTTTAAATTATTTAATATGTTTTGAGATTTGTAAAATTCAATTTACATAACGCCTTACGAATAATTCATGAAATGATGCATTTTAATAATACCATATATTTCACGTAAAATTAATTTATGGTGTGTTATAAATATCAACAATTCTTTGACGAACGCAACCACATAAACAAGTATATTAAATGCAATATAAGGTGATCAGAATCATTGTACTAAACACGTATCAATGATGTGCATCAATTACGTTTTAATAAGATACGGCACTACCTGAACCCAAATCATTAACTACCTAAATTCATAGTCCATTAAAACGTGAAGCACAACTTTTATGAAATAATTATTCTACGGTATATATATAACACAGCAACCGTGTAACGATATTAAAAATCACACACTGAGGATGTTATTGAAAACCTGAAATAACGCAATGATTAATATATTTATTTTATGAAAATTACAATTTATACTTTAATAAACGATTATTACGCTATTTATTGGTTTCATAAGTTAACCTCTTTTGATTTTCTGATTATAAAATTATCATTAAAAATATAAGAAATAATGAACTTAAAAAGTAATGATTGTATGTCTATAACATATAATATGAGCAGCGTAATACATGTATTTTCAGTACAATTTTGCATATAATTCATCATGTTTATTCATTATATATAAACAATATCTTCTGCTCTTTATTTCATTAAATAAATATCATATTAATTCTAAATAAATTATGCTTGTTGCATAAAACAAGTCGACTAATGAATCTTGTACATTTAAATGTTTATATTAATTTAAATATTTTAAAATGATACTGAAACGAACTATGAACAATAAAATGCAATAACATAATTTTATTAATAAATGTAAATATCAAAATAAGTGAATTTGTAGAATTATATTTTAATTTATTATTTTTTGCTATTTATTTGATACAGTCACTTTACATATACTGACATTCTCTTGTATTAACGTTCTCTGTTATTGTACTCTGTAATTGTACACAGTATAGTGATATAAATACATTAAATGAATGCAAAAGAAATTTGTGTTGAAAGCTCGCTTTTAGAAGATTAAAATTGTTAATAGAATTAACTTTTAACAAAGTCAACTGAAAAATATCATTATACTATTAGTAAAACTGTACAATGGAAATTGATTATGTGTCCGTGAGTATTGGTGTTTATATATAATATACATACGAATAAAATATTGGAGTAGTTTAAATATTTCTATTAAAGATATCTTAAATATGGTGCAAAAATATCCAAATAATTCTATATGTTTGGATAATTTAATTACTTCATGAGATATTATGTTTTTTATATAAAAATTATTAGTGAATATTGCGATACTAAACATTTCATATTGTAATAAACAGTATATAAATTGTAAGTAGAATTATATTGTATTATATAATCTTTACTATTTATATAGTTTTACCTTACTTTAACTAGTCACAGTGCTAAAATTAATTATATCAACCAATCATCGTACGCATAGTATTTTATTACAAATGTGCAATGTATAGCATTCTCAGTGGATTTTGGATAAAAACAGGCGATATAATAAATTTCCATTCAATATTTCAATTATCAATAATATTTTTCTAATACTGCTATAGTGCTGCTTATTCCAATTATTTATACTATAATTCCGTAATGATAAATCAGCAATTGATATGTAACATGGGACAAAACATTCTCACAAGCACTAAAAGTAAATGTTTATAAATGTGCAGGATGCAAATATAAGAATACTTTTGAACACCGTATCTGAAATTATATGTAATTTTAATTTGTAATATGAGCGTAGATAATAAATAAAAAATTCTTCATTATTATTAAATATATGAAAATATCGTTTAATCTTCGATCAAATTAAAATCAAAATTTTATTATTATGACATGTTTTTTAGTTTTTTTTTTAATTCTGAAAAGCATTCCGTTTGTTAATTTTGAAAATGTTAAAAGTAATCTTTACAGATTTGATATAATTCTACTGACATTTTGATAGATCTCAGCGTATGAATTTCTCTATATATACTATACATATATAGTATACATATATTCATCTATATTTATATCTGGTAATTAAAATTCAGTATATTATATTCATTTATATCGATTGAAATTTTATTTAAATAAATTTATTTATTATTATATTATTTACTACATTTAATAATAATTTCATTAATATATGTATGTTTATATACATTGCTTTAAATTCTCGTTAGTTATCAGATAAAAAATGACAAATATTACAATATTTAATAATTATATAGTTTTCTATTTTTTAATTCATTTAAAAACATAAAATATTTATATTATACAAAGATATTAAACAATAATCATTATATGTTCTAAAAATATTAATGAGTGAAAATATAAGAATATAAATATATATATATATAAGCCAGTTCGTTATAGAATTTGAACCTATCTATTTGACTTTTCATGATAATCATTATTAGTTTAAAAGTAGTCGTCATTCAAGTAACCTGACGTTCTAATCACCATTGAACTTGAACCAAGCGTGTTGCGAATTAAATTAATTAATTTCACATACATCCAAACATCCATTTACTTATTTTAATAAAAAATGTATTCCAACGGCATCATTAACATTTATAACGAAATATAAATTTTGACTAAAATTCGCATTAAATAATATTTTTTAAATAACCGAATTAAAATAGTTTAATTTTATAAAATATTAATTGTATTTAAAATAAACCTGAAAAAAATATAAAAGTCTGATACAATTAATTCCATGCATTAGTCGGTACTAAAATATTATTTTAATCGCAAATCAAATTATTTGAATGTTGTTGTCCTTCTTCATATAATATTAATCGCCCGTCGTTTGAAGTATATATACATAACTTTTAATAATCTTATATCAAAATGTAATGTTACAAAATGCTCAACCTATTACCGTATAGCATTCTAATTATGCATCGTATATTAAAAGAGACATTAATATTTTTATATACGCTGTCTCAAAACTATCCACTCGAGAATATCCAAGGCATAACTTATGTTAAGGATAATAAATGTGCTTGAGGTATCCTCAATATGTCGTACAATATCGCGGAACATCATCGGAATACCAAAAATAATACAGCTGAATATTCATCGTATTATATATGCTATTAGAGTTATTTTACAAAATCATTCTTATTAATCTGACACAAAACATTGATTGCAAATCAAAAAATAATAATCAATTATTTAACTATTTATTAGAATGTAGCAAACTGTTGTTTATTTACTTAATTATATACTGTTTAATGATTTCACCACTTCTAAGATTGCCTATTAAGCCTTTTGAGAACGGATGGTTATCTTGTTTATCATTTCCGCAATGTTAAATATTTTACGAATAGTACACTGAGAAAAATTTCTATTAAATATTACCGTGCCAAAACAGTACTTTGTTGCCATGTTTGTCAACAAAGAATGATTAACGTTAGCGCACAGTAAAAAATATAGGGAAATCGAAGTAATGTTTACGATATTTAGGGGTCATTTTTACGTGTTGACAAACCTCACATCAGAATACTGTTTTGGCACAGTAATTTTGAATAGAAATTTTTCTCAGTGTCGTTTTAGGCCTGTCTTCAAATCGACGCGGATATATAATGAGGCTTTTAAGAATAGTCCCGTAAAATGCGACGCTGGGCCCTCGTAATTCTCGTACATGAGTTTTGTTACACATTTTGTACAAGGGAGGATTGGATTAACCGAAGGTCACCCAAGGGAACTTTTCCCTGTTTGCTCAAAAAACCAATTTTGCAAACTCATAACTACGCACCTAAATGGGATTTTTCCTCAAAGGTGGCGGAGGGCATATATATATATTCCTCATATATTTTCAACCGCAACCGGCGTTTTTTAATACGCCCTACTTTTGGGCACCATAACACTGGACTGTAAGTGTAAAATTGTGTGTCAAAATTTAATGACCTTCCATAGCGTCCCATGCGAAGGGCTTCGTCACCCTTTAAAAAACTAATATATGAGATCCGGGCACGCTAGTTTTGTAGTTAAACATAAAACATGCGAATGTATTCAAATGCACCGGTTGGTTACGTGGTGATTTTGTATTAAAAAAACACCACTGTAATTAGAAAACAATCAATTTTACGCTGTTACCATATGTTTTGGTAATGAAAACCACCGCTTCAGAAATTTATACATATATAGGAATAATATTTATAATATTAAAAACTGATGCTTTTTTAAATTATATATATTCCATTTGCAACGAATATCAGTTCTTTGAAAAATACAAGTAATCTGAACCCGATTGCAAGGACTCGAGAATTGGTCTGTAAAATCACTTTTAATAAAAAGAATCAACTTCAATCAAAAGCTTAGTTGCAATTTTATTCTGTTTCGTCCCGTTTTGACCGAATCAATCGAGTAAAAAACTGTTAAAAAGAATTTCGTTTAAAAGAAATGCAATTTCGTGTTAATTGAAAAACATGTTTATGAATATGGACATAATAACGTTCTTGTGTAGATTTAATTATTATATCATACCTTTGTATACCTTAGCATTGCAAAAACACGTTTCACATTTCGGCATTTTTATAAAGCATTGCAATAAGTGAAAATGAAAATGGTCGACCGTTAATTTTCAAAACGTGTTGATAATATCCAGTTAGCTACCTAAGCAACATAAATCAACCTTTCATACAGCTCGAGTAAAACAGTATAATTAGTTTATCAACGTACGGTGAACTTGCGTGGTGGTTGTATTCGTTTTAAAAGTAATTCTGTTTTTTTAAATGTTTTTTCTTGCAAAGCTAACCTTCGTTTCTGATTTATTTAAAGAATATTAATAAGCGATCCCAATCATAAGGGAAATGTCAACAAGATATATATCGTTTAAAAAAATTCGTTATTTTGCAAAAATGATTTATATTAATTCCGATTCCTCTCCATCTATTGTTGCAATCGTTTTCATGACGCTCGTGAATTCGAAATAACCTTTTCAGAATAAGATATAATAAGTTTGATTAGAAAAATAAAAAAGCACGATTACACAAAAAAGATTGTCTAAATTGAAAGACGAAATGGCGCGTAAAAGATCGGGGACTACAATTTGTTGAAAGGCACGATTATTTTGACGGATGCCGCGAAATTGTAACAATTCTGTAGCACATGTCTCCATTTTATGCCAATATAATCCTGGTAGAGCTCGGGTGAGTCGCGCGATATCGAGCAAAGTTCTTATCGCGAGTAACAAGTCTACGGAGCCTCGTTTCTCAACAGATAAGACAGGGATTGGTCTTTTAACGATTATCCGACGTTGTCGTCAGCGATGAAACTCAGCGAAAGGGTGCCACGGTTACATGAAATTTCACACGCCAACGTTTATTAAATGATCATTTAAACCGGTAAGGATAAAGTGAGATTCGCCTTGTCTCGGGCAAGCGTGAATTCGACCCAGGAAATGTACATACTCGAGGGTGAATAAAGCCAAATGACTTTTTGACTACTTCCTTCCGAATCAATTTTTTGCGCAAAGATATCTTGAACTGTTATGATTATACGTGCAAATCCACACAGACGGAGATGGTGGTATTCATTTTTATACTATTATTTGCGAAATAATTTTGTTGCTCTTAAATAAAGCAGAGCATATTTTATCAATAGTCAGAGCATTGTAAACACTGATGAGCGACGCAATTAAGTTAAATTATGCAAATTTATATAAATTTGATCAATCTTAACAATCAAAGGTAAATGCACGATTTTATCGGCAGAAGCTAAGTATAGATATAGTTAGAGCTGAGCGAATTGAAAGTGTTCGAGTTTTCAGTGACATGAGCTTTTAAAAAACGATCTTCTCGATTCAAATAATCTTAACTCGAATCGCACTGTATATTTAGAGCAAAATATATACATATTTAAATAGCAATTCTTTCTATGAAATCTAAATCGTAAAAATGCATTTAATCATTTGCTTCAAATGATCATTTTAAACTTATATATAGTTTATAAACAACTGTAGATCGTTGCGAACAAGAATGCCTTTTTTTTATAAAAATTTACTTAAATTATATCTAATATATGTATAATAGATAGAATATTGGTTAATTTATATGCATTATTATAGAAGAGAATTTATAAAATTGATAACATCAAAAAATAGGAATAATTTTGTTTTGAAGAAATCAATTTTTTATTTTATGACAATAAATTAATTAATGTGTTATGAAATGTTATTTGAATATGTATATTAATATGAATAAAACTAATGTAAAAGTAATAATAACGTATGCATTTTATACTCCATATAATTTTTCACAATACAGTTAATATAGTTTAAATGAATATGTTCAAGTAATATATATTCAACGTTATTTCTGTTATGTAAACTTTTTTTCAATGAATGTTTTCACTTTAATTCTCTCAATTTTATTATAAAATGTATTTAATGAAAGAACCGTCATTATTAAAGCAACTCTTACAAATGAAGTAATATGTAGACACATTGATATTAACAAGACTATATTTAACTAAGGGATAATTTTACAGTTAACTACCCAAGGTTCCTTTCACTCATAATTCTTCCTACAACTTAACCACAAATTATTCTCAATTTACGCAACTTTCTTAAATTTCTTTCATCAAATGTAGACCATTTTTTAACGAGTCTTATACCAACCATTTGTTCAAAAAGTTATATGTTAAGATATACAAATAATATAATTTTTTAACTAACACACTGAATTATTAATAACTATATTAAAATTACATTTGAACACTAAATAAGTTAGCATAGGACTAATAAATTAAATGATACTAGCACGGATACAATTTAGCATTTTTTTACGAAACTTTTAATGTAAAATTCTAAATTTCAAATTAGAATTAAATATTTTAATGTACATATAACGTTCCTACATAACCCAGAAGTTCTAGTGAATCTTTGCAACATATGTTCGCCGAGTGCAAATGTATACAAAACATGAAAATAATATCTCTTCTACATAGAAATTACAAAAATACAGATTTAATCACCTTTAAACTCACGTTCCGTAACATTGCGAGATATTTAAATATTTTATTCGGTATAATTATTTCAATATCTACAGTTTATAAAAAGATGAGTTATATATATATTCGTAATTTATATATAGCAGAAAGAGATTTTTTAGGTGAACTTAAAGTTGAAAAAAAAAGTTGCTTGAAAATTAGCAACCAATTAAATACAATTAAATATCAGTCTTTTGTTATCAAAAGCGAAAATCTAATTTAATTATTCTGCATTAAAAGATTTATATAACACGATTCAAGGAGTTCACTTAAAATTTGACTATTCTAATATACACCATAAAGGCAGAAAGGACGACCATGCACAGCTATAAGATGTCTCGATCAGGTAGCCAGATGCTACCCGCAGTATCTTACAACATCCCATTAGTATCCTATTAAGTGCTATTTAGTTTTATCGGGACACGATCTAACTTATTTACTGTAGCACATGAAGTCAAATGTGCAGTCTTACTAATACCAAATTAGGCATTTACCAATGAAGATCGATTTTACCCAAAATCACTAAAATTTATTATAACATTACTATGGAATTTTAATTCAATTTATTAAACAAGATTCAATTTATTCAGTTATCTTATTTAAACTAAAAATAACGAAGAAAAGTAATAACAGTATAACCCAGTTCATCACTATTATTATATTAAAATATCATAAAAATCTCACACGCCGCAGTTATCGAATAATGTATTTGCGCAGACAAATTCATCTTCCTTCGGTAACTGATTTTTTTATACTTCCCATAATGTTTGCTTTCTTGGTGTTTGAATAAAAGTTATAGACCCGTCAGAACATAAATAAGGCATTATCACTTTTCTCTTTCGCGATATTGAATTAAGTTTAACCGAACGAAACTTATTTATCATTCGCTGATTGATTCGCGAGCATGAATATTCAAAAAGGATATTAATTATACGATTCATATATTTGTTCTTGATTCAAAGCTTCACGAAATTCTTCATTAAAATTTCACATATAGATAAAAATAAGAGACTGAATATTTCGCTTCAATTGTTCGCCCGACCATACGTACAATAACATTTCCGAATTAACATCTGTCAATTCACCGCCGCAAAGAAAAAACGATCCAAACAATAATTCCACCCGAAATGTTAACAAATTCCGCAGTTACTCCGACACTTATCGTGAAACGCACTTCAACGCTTTATAGCTTCGTGCTTTTTTGCAAGAAATTGAAATTGCGGGTTATCGCGCCGAATAACAACAACAGATACTCGGCTCGCGCCCTTAAACAAGTCTGAAATCCATGCTTTCTATCATAAGGCACGGTTAATAAAACGTAATGCCGGAAGAACGCTTTAATTCCCGGCATTTAAAGCGGACATCGAAGGCGGTGCACTTACGCATTAGCCGCGCTATATTTTAAAGCCGCAAAGCGCCGCGAGGGCCGCATTTTTAACTGCAAAAGTAAGTTAATTGCAGAGATATTCCATTCAGTGAATAATCCAGCTGAATCTTGATTGACTCATCGAGGCCCAACTACGACGCTCAAGTTCAACCGTATAACCTTAAGCATTCATATTATCGTAATAGAGTTTTTACGCGCGTCAATGCCGCGCCGTTTACGAGCACTTCAAAGTTTCGTTAGATCGCACTTTAATGCGCATGTTTATTATGTTATCAAAGCCATATACAAGTCAAAGTTTAAGGGTCACGGGTCCGGATAAGCTGTTATAAAAGCGTCACCGAACGTGAAAACCCCTGCGGAGGTATCGAATCGAGCTGTCTTGTACAGTCCCCGGTGATGACCACTAGAATAATATTACGGTTATGTGCACGCAACATTTGAGCTGACGGTAGCGGCCGTTAAATGTTAACTCTCGCAGATGCTGGCAGCTACGTTTCGTTACATCGCCGATAAAGAGCCGAACGCTGTGCGCGCGCCAGCTAATTCTTGGTCGTTGAATTATATAACGCGTGTCACGCAAGTTTTTCTCGAATAAATATTAAAGTATTGTTCCACGGCTATTTTACGACTGTTTTAATGCTCCGGATTCTAAAGGTTTCACCGTGCTAATTTAGAACCTCGAAGAATGTTTCACTTATGCGTTTCATAAATGCCCGGCTTTGATTTACGCCCTTTCTTTGTTCCTCCTTCAATGATTCAATATTAAACAAACAAACGCCCGGTACCTATTCTTTAGCAGCACGTTGATTGGTACTTAAACGACTTGCACCGCGTTGCGTTTTTTTTCCATGTGTATTGGACATTCGTGATTCAACGTTTGTTGTAATTTTTTGTTGATCTTATAATTATTTCAATACAAGTTCGGAGGTGTAGACGAAATCACATTACGCATCTGTACGAGTCTTCGAAATTAAAATAACATCCATCAACGAAATGAACTTAAATGCCTTAATGGATCAAACTTGCTTTCGAAATTCATCTCACATTCAATTATCAAGGCTCGATTGTAATCATGTCGGTTCACAAAAACTGAGTTTAGTCACCGAACTACGCTTCTATTCAAATTTCAATTAAGAATATTTAATATAACTGCTCGTAAATAACTACTTTAATATAAGGAAGGAACAAAAAACAAGGATACAGTAAAACAAATTCATCAACATCAAAAGACCCGACGAAATTGAAATAATAATGAAAGATATAGTACGATTTATAATTTTAATTGACATATATAACAAAGTCCGAAAATAAATTTTAATCACGTCAAAATCATTTATTAAATTAGTTTTAATTATTATTTAAGCATAGGAAAAATTTAATTAAATCAAATTCAATTATCATAGAATGCGAGTCGATATATATATAATAAGGAGGGTAGAATCAAAAGAAAGGCGAATCGATTATGACAAAATTCAATTGATTTGTTTATTATTAATTATTTACAAATATATCGATTATTAATAACATAGATACAATTTTTAAATCTAATTCAATGTCAAATGCTATTTTCAATTACAAATATCTAACATAAAAAATCACATATAAATATATTTTAAATTCATATATCTATTTTGTTGATAGAAATTTGTACGAGTTTATAATTTATAGAGTTTATAAATAGTATAACAATATGTTATTTAAAATAATTAATTATATCGTCATCAAATATAAAAATACAACAGTTTTAAACTATATATAAACAATAAATAAATTTGTTCAAAGAAAACTCAAAATTAATAAAATATTAGATAAATTTAGTTCTACCTATAAATAATAATTTTCAGTTATCAGAAAATCATTATCGGATATCTGAATGAATAAATTCTGTACTAATCTTCATTACATATTCGATACCAAAAATTTAAGCTGCTAATAAAATTAAATCAATTAATATTTTCAAATCAAATATTAAATACCAACATAATATGGATTCAATACCAAATCAGAGCAATACAATATACATTATACTAATTTATTACGCTGCTTTTTAAATTGTCACACTATCGATGATCAAACGATCGAAATAGTATTTTATTCGTCAGTTTGTTTTATTTCCAAACTACATCACTTTTTAAACACAGTATATATTTTCTTGTCTTCCCACGTTAAGTTCCTTATTAGATAAAATCATTAATTAACATCAACGTATCCAAATCCAAAATTGCGGAATCACTTAGTCGTGGTTCTTCAATTCCAGACCCGGTTCTATTGTGCTCCTTAATTAATTGTACATCCAGCTAATCGCATTGTTTTCATCTCGTCCAGTGTAATTTTTCTTCGTTTCTTATTACCGGTGATCATCCTAAATTCATTCGGGGTTAACACTTGACGGAGTTTCAATGACATTTGCCCTGAAGCTAGACTTCTTCCGGGATCTTGGATTAATTCGACGTTGTACTGTCTCGTTGGATCCGAGGGCTTGTTACGAAGGAAGATGCAACTTATATATTCGCCGTGCTTACTTGTTACTTCTTTTCACTACGTCCTTCTATCCAGCAACTTCTTTGGCTATTTTAATAAAAGCATATTCGACGTACTATTAATATTATTATTCAATACTCCGTTGCATTTATTTTGTTTCCAACATTTATATCTACACGAAGCAATCTAATTCTGCGGATATATAAAGGAATAATAAACTCATAGAAAAATACGCGCGGTTTATATATAAAAAATTGGCACACAGTATAATAATCCTATACACGTGATTTCAACTGAAAGGTTTTACGGCCTTGCAGAAATTCGTCTGTTGATTAAACCGAATAATTCTGTTGATCAAATTGCGGGCTCTTGACAGACTGTATGCTCTAATTCTGAAATACTAAGAGAAGTTGAACTTAACCATGCATGATCATACCCAGCCATTGGATGCACGCAATGTGCTTTTACTATCGAGGGCTTCGCGTATTAAAGATTTGATACAGTGATAGGCCAATTAAAAATATTTCATTCTGTTTTCGTGTTTTTTGTTTTAAAGATTGTTCTCGTGCCTTTGTTCGTTTATTATCCAATTATGCATTTGCAATATTCGTTTTATTACAGTTGCAAAAGGAATAATTTTCTATAATTTTTTATATATTTTATAACAAACACTTGGACTTTAAAATTCAAAATTTATTAAAATAGTTACCAATTGACAAATAGATATAGCATCGTCCGTTTTTTAAAAAGTATATAAATTCGAAAATAAATCGACATATCATTCAGGATTAAAATATTCACTATTCATAATATTGTATTAGATGTTGTTTGTTCTTATATAGTCAATATAATTAAGATAGAAAGAATATACAGCCGGTAGTTATAGGGTCAGGCCACTTTGGGATGCTCTAGCTACGAGTGTGAAATGCATTTTATGCAAAAATTTGAGCGAAGGCCGCCCCGGTCGAACTTCGTCCGCCCCACCAGCCCCCCCTTTTAAAAATCTAACAAAACTACTGTACGAGATTTGTGGTGGGCCTCAGCGCCGTATTGTATGAGCGAGACCTTGAAAATACCAGTCCGGACACTAATTGATTTTTTGTAGTTTCGGGGTCAGACCCCGAAACTATAGAAACTAATATAAACAGTGGTAGTTTTGGGGTCTTTTTCACTTATTTTACACTGTTGCCAGATTTCTGCGTTCTCATAACTACCACTTGCACTATATACAGATATACGTTTAACTAATGAGACCCATGAGGACAAACGGCCATCTTGTTTCCCATTTACACAATGTTAAATATTTTACGGATGGTAGTTTTCAGACCTGACCTCAAATCCTCAAATCGACACAGATATATAATGAGGCTTTTGAGGATAGACCTGCAAAATACGATCCTAGGACAGGACCTTAAATTTGTGGTTTGGCTAGATTTTTAAGGGGGGGGGGCAGAACCCCCCGCATCCCATTGTGAGGGTGGCCCACTGCGGTTCACCATATTTGCTCCGCCAAAACAATTTTGTACAGATAGATATACTCTCCATCACCTTTCAGGACAAACTTCTTTTTGGGCACCTCGTTACGTTTTTGCAAAATTGTTATTTGAGCAAGCAGGGAAAATCTCCCTCAAGCGCTAGCATCATATTTTGTGGGTCTGTCCTCAAAAGCCCTTTTAATTATCACGATCGTGTTGAGGGCAAACCTCAAACATACCATCCTTAAAATATTTACCATTGCGTAAATGGGAAACAAGATGATGGCTGTTTATCTTCAATACTCTTATTACATAAACTTATAAAGATATATAAAATATAACCAAATTAAGTGAACCAAATTTCACGTCTAACACTAAAATCAGTACGTGGCAAAAGGAATGAAGTTTTTCGAATAAACAATTTGCTTTGAAACATTCAAAGTTCATTTTAAATTATGTTAAACAGTTATATATGTTACAATCAAAACCGCTGAACGCTTATAATACCATTTGCCGGGAGTTTGCTTCTCGACATTAAGCCATTATGGAAGTTAAATTCACTCTAATGTTTTTTTTACCAAAAAGACGAATGCGTTTGAACGTTACGCAATATAACGAATCTAATTTTAAGCGGGTATGCGACAAATCGCGTTAAATAATCTATCAAGAATACTAACGTTGATGAAAAATAGAGAATGCAAATATAGCTGTATAGAGTAAACTGAATACAACGCATTCTGGATCGGTACACACCGTACTTTTCACATGAGTGCATCAGTTAAAGCTGGTATTTCTTGTTTCGACTCATTAAACAAGTAGAATGTATAATTAAGTAGTTGTGACACTGCTAACAGAAAGTCCCGGCTTCTAATTAGTTGAGGAGCTGTCACAAACAACGCTTATTTCATATTATGCCTGGTATTATGAAATACGTTATGTAGCCCACATAACACCTTGCATTAAGATTAATACGAGAATTCGTTGTCAACGTGGATAGGTCATGCGAACGGAAATCGGTATACTTAATCCGAGATTGCGGAGAGATATTTTTGAATTATAGAAATGCGATGCGAATTATAAATTAGATTACATATCTGCGCCGCGCTTTAATCTATAAACACGTTCGCGGTGATCTCAAAATTGATTGATTGCGCTCGCACGCTGACGTGATAAATTTTTATTGATTTCGTAGCGCTCGCGTCATTAGTTATACGAAAACTTCGCTTGTATGTCAATAAATTATATTATCTTCGAAGATTAGTGAAAATCTGGACTCGTCATTATTCAAACGGTAAAAACTGGTACTGTTTCGAGCTATATTTACTTAGCTTGGTACTTCAGGATAACGACCAATATCACGGCAATATATTAAAGAACTATATTTTGTTTAAAAAAAAGCGAATTTGAATGTTAATCGTCTTTTTTGTCTAATTAAAAATAATCTTGTACGTTTTCCATGTAAAGTAGTATTGACGATGCTAAAAATCTTGTCTTATTTTGAATGGTGTCGGAAGGCGTTTTAGGTAAATTCCAATAGAAAAATCAACTATAGTATCTAAATTGTTAAAAGTGTTAACTTTATCAAGTCTAAACGTATTTTTATGTTATTACTTGAAACTAGAATCATCTTAATATTCAAACTTAATTTGTTCTTATTTTTATGCATATTAAATACTAATTGACCACTGTTATAATTCATTTATTATTTTATACAAATGCATAGAAAGAAATAATCTTGCACATTTTACCATGACTGGATAATAAACATTGGACATAAGTGCACAAAAATGTAAATAAACATTAAAGGACATTACTATATTTTGCGCGCTGCATGGTAATTTTTGTCAAACTTTTACAAGCTCTTAACGATAATTTATCACATTCATTTACATGTTCGTACATTTATCCTATATTTATTTCCTATCATAGTGCACAAAAAAATTGCATAGTTTTTACTATTGTATATCACAAAATGTAGAAACAAATGCACTAATTTTGAGATTATTATAATACAGTATAGTAATTGTACGCTCAGTACATTACAATGCAATCAAATCAAGATGCGCTAGGACACTTCTGCGCAGACTTTTATTACTAAATTTAAATCAGCAAACCTCACTGAAAATCAGCTAATACTCACTGTTTAAACAGTTATAAGTTACTAGTGTTATACTTATAACTGATTTTCAGTGAGTTTTTACTGATTCAAATTTAGAGAATATACTGTCTTATTATAATAATTTCAAAATGCTTACAGTTATCTCTACTGTACGACACAGAACAGTAAAAATTATGTAACCTATTTTTGCGTGATTTGTAAAACTTTTGTTCAACTTTCTTTCAACTTACCAATATCCAGTCAAGAATTTCTATTTCAATATCATATATATATTTAACAATCAATGACGACCAAATGAATAATAAAATAGCAACAAATATCCTGATTAAGTGGATTAAAATTAACAGCAAGGGCGTAACGATATTGTTCAGCGCTGTTTATATACTACGAACTTGTAACAAGGGGATGTTCACAAAGGAATATAAAACAGAAAGACCCGAACGCGAAACTTAGTCCCCGGATTACGAAACGCAATAGCTCAAGCGACTTGTGCCGAACTTGTCTTGCGCACTTTGATAAACGCAAATTCGTTGCCATCCTTTGTTGTTTCGGATGATTCGAAGCGGCCAATCGGCTTGTGAATCTGGCAATTGCGAACTGGAATCGGGGAAAGCTCGAGCGGAAACGAGGATGCCCGGTTCACGAATCAAACAAAACAAACTGCCGGCAGTAATATTTTTCTGCCGCGTCGCTCTTCTCTGCGGAGTAGGTGGACACTTCCGTTCGGACGTTTACATTAGTGCGGCGTTTTTCCGTTGGCGTCAGCTTTGCCTCTCGACTAATTATTCTTCCGAACGAACGAGCCGGTTACCGAGCTTTTCACCAAGTTCTTTGTGTAATTATTTCGCGTACTTAGATTGAGTTTGGTCGCAAAATAAAAGACCTTCGTGAAAGCGCCATGTCCCGCGCTATAAATCTCCAACGCAAACGCCGCCGCCATACAATTGCTTATCTGCGGTTTAATAATGGGATTTAATATCGCATAGATTTACGAATAGAAAGCGAATAAAAAATATGGCCCAGACACGCGTAAAATCGCATAATCAGGTGAAACTGCAAACCAATGGGTATATAAAATTGACGTTTATGTGACGTCGAATTAAAATACTGTACGATTCCACCCGCGTCAATGTCGGTCAGGTTTATGAACTGTTGTTGCAATATGAAACATTGATCTGGAGTATATATTTATGCAGACTCACGAAGACAAATATTTCAAATACATTTGACGATGTGTTTGTAATGCTTTTATTGTTTAATCTGTTATTTATATGCTTCTGATTATTGCTATTATTATGTAATAAGTCAATTATATAAAGAAAATGTAACGATATATTATTTTTTTATATTTAAGACATTCATTAGGTATTAATGATTAAGTAAGTCAATAATAATTAAGTAATTAAACTTGATTTGAATAATTCGATTGTAAATTATTAATGTAATTGAATTGTAGATGATAATAATTATATACTTATAAATAAATTTAACTTGTCGATGGATTATTAACAACATTCTGTCTTATTGATTAAAAATATAACGTTATAATAAAAACGTAACATATATAAAATTAAGTAGTATATATGAATATATATATCATTTATAGCTCTATAATTTTATAATACATTGCCGTTAAATTTACATATGTTACAGTTTAGGTTCCAGACATTACGGCAATAATGCGTATGTATTTATCTCTTTCGCTCATCTAACAATTGATTTCCTACATGAATAAAACATTTTTACTTTCGTAGCTAAACACATTTACTTTAAAGCTGAATGTATATATCTAATAATTTATAAACGAGTTGAGAAGTTATGGTTTATTCAATTAAACTTGTACACAAAAACATAAAACTATTGACATATCTAATAAACGTATTTCAAAGTAAAACTAAATAAACTTAATAAATTACACTTTTGTACAATAAATTTACTAATTTTCAAATTCTAATATTAATACTTCACAATTTATTTTTTGTTTGTTTTAATAATAGAATTTTTATAAATACTGTTATTAATGGTAATTAGCTATTATAACAATTTTAGTTACATTTAATTAATCATTATATTAAAATTGTTTTTGAACGTTTCTCCATAAAAAAAGCAATATTTTTTGTATAAATTAAAAATTAATCATATAAATAGAATTTCACTATAACGTAGCATAATTATCTTTGGACATTCGATTCTTTCAACAGATAAATATATAAGCAGACAAACTAAAATGTCTTATTTTGTACGTACCGCTTAATACATAATCTTATAACTGTTAAAGCAGTTAAACGAAAAAACGTTTTCTTCGCTTTAACTCGAAACAAAAACATATTGCGCATGTGAAACAAAGTAACTAAAAGATACATTAATTAATATCATTATGACTTTCATTCAAAATTATAATTTACATTAAATGTACTTTCTCGGGTTCCAAATGGTGACATCATGCATATATTTTTCATACAAAATTTAAAGCAGTCTTTCAAGTATTTATTTTCTTTTTCAGCATTCAAAAATATAATATTTATTTCAAAGTTTTGACAAGTTCTCATCGTGCAATATCGCTTCGTGTACAAACCATTTTCAGGTAACAAGATTCTCCCATATCGTGTCATAAGTTATCGGCAAAAAATTAACAAAAATATAATTCCACATAATTAATAATAAATTCTTGATCATAAACAAATAAATAAATAAACTCCAAATTTTACATGTACATGAGTCTATCTCAAAATTACTTTTTATTCTAATATTTTAAGTCTTTAAAAATAAAATTACGGGATTTATATAATTCAAATATATTTGCTTATTCAATAGGCATAGACTTTAAGTTAAATAGATATTTAAATTTTGTTTTACATTTGAAATATTAAAATAAATATAATTATACAAAAATGCATCAGAATCAATTTCTGATGCAAAGTTATCGAGCAAAGCTATATATCTCATTGAGCGCATTTGCTTATTTAATTCTAAATACATTTCTATACAATATTTATCCTGTCTCTTCACTTTTCAGTATACTCTGATATAAAATTATGAATATTAAAATAATTCATCCAATTATGAGAACTTGTCTCTTCGCTTACGGAATATAAAAAAAACAGTCTTTCATACACGAAGAAAAATAATCTATGAATGTTTACTATAAAATAAAACAAATGTACAAACTTTTTCAATTCAATTTTTTCAGTTTCTTTGCAAAAGTATGTATAATATTTGATATAATAATGTCATGGCTTAATCATAATTTCTTTAACAATCAATAATATCTGCACCTTAATCTTGATATATGATTCACTTTCATATGATTCACTATGCATAACATTATGACCTAAAGATTTAGAAGTTCTCTGGTTATAAATTTTCTTTAACATAATTATACCATTAAATATCACAATTTTTACTTTATTTGATAATAATTATTAAGTATAAAATATTGAATTTTCAATAACATATTGCAATTATATTGATAATATAAAGTAATTGATATTCTTTAAATATTAAAATTTGTTAATAAAACTTTCTAATCTCTGGACTATAGAACAAACACTACACTCAGAAAAATTAAACTTAGAAAAGTGCTGTTTATAACACTAATTTGGCGACATTAAAACAAAATCCTAAAAATTACTGTTTATAATAGCATTATAATAAAAAATGGAAGGAAAATTTGGTATGAAAAACTGTATTTTTACAAGGAAAAACAGTAATTTTTAGATTTTTACTTTAATGTCTCCAAATTAGTATTATAAACAGTAATTTTCTACGTTTAATTTTTCTGAGTGTAGTAATTTAGTTACTTTTTCTTGTTTTATGATATTTTTTGTTCATTATAGTTTATCGTTTAATTTCCACTCGATTTATATACAAAATCTTTAATAATAATAATAGTTTATAAATTTAAATATATTACAAAACTATATAGTGTCTTTTGCACATTAATGTTCTTCGACTAGTTAGATTCATAGACAATGTAGTCAGATTGCATTAGTAGAGTGTGGAAAACTTGAAATGTTGTTTAGCGCATAATACAATATTAGAACAGAAGGAATTAAACCACATGGAACAGTATGGTCGTTGTGGATTAACAAAAGTTGACTGACGCGCTGACCTGTTAGACCTCAAGGCTTACTTAGATTGTTTTTTCCGTAAACATTTTATTATGTTATTATAATTTGTAAAATATATTGACATCTTAAATATTTAAACAAGTATACTATAATAATTTATTATTGTGAAATTGTTATCTTTGGTCAAAGGAAATAGTATTTAAAACGTTTAAATTAAATATATATATATATATGTATTATATTAATAAGAAATGACACTATAAAATTAAAAAAAAATGTATATTACCCCGTCAGAAATACAAATTGTTATATATAATAACACATATAATAATGCGTGTATACCCAATTTGACATAATAATAAGAATTATTAACTAATTTCTACATTTCGGTGAATACGTGTATTGAAATCCTTACGATACAATTAGATAGATTTTTGCATAAAAAACTGAAACTTATCATTTCCGTGAAAATGAATTCTGATGAAATCTTTCAAAAACTTTTGATAAAGCCTTATGTTACATTTAATGCAGTACCGTCATAATGAATATATTTCGCAATCTCATTATAAACTTCAAAATTTATCGTTAAATCTTCGAATAGTTAGGATGGAAAATACAATGATATTATCATTAAATTACAGTTTTTGTTCACGTATATGCTCATGTAAAACACGGCCCTGCACTAAGACGAAATTTCAGTAAAATTAAACTTATTCCGTTTGAATATCAAAAGCGTATCTGTATTTTTCTATATTTAACATTATTTCAGTTTTAGTTAATTATTGTATGAAATAATAACTTTTATTCTATTGTTGAAATTGAATATTTTTCTAAAAATCAGTGATACAGTATTTCAAATACAATAATTTATATAAAATTTAATATAAATATATTGCTCTATATTAAGTAAAAATAATGTACTTATTATCAGCCATATTATATTTTAATTCTAATATATTAAATTTATGAAAATATTTCTATATTTAACGTAAAACGTTACTTAATCTTGCACTGAGAAAATTATATTGTACCTGAAACAACCCAAATTGTAACTGAAACTATATAATATTGTATAACCTTGACTATTTAATATAGTAATCTGTTCTTAATCAAATACATTACAACATTCATTTGTCTTAACCAATCAGCATCCATAAAAAACGTAATATCATATTATTATAAATATTACTTAAATTAATTGCGTATATATAAATAATAACTTAATTAATGAGTAATACTAAAAACCTTTAAATATTCAAAATACAAGCAAAATTAGGATAACACATTTGTTACTTGTGAATTATTAATAAATAAAGTTAAGAATAAAAACATTTTACTAGTTTTATTTATAAATTGAATATGCGGCGTTATTCGGAATCAAGAATTTCTCCTATAATAATATTATAGTAGTAGTTTTGTCTAAAGATCATTTTATCAATTATATGAAATTCTGTATATCGTTATCATCATACTGACCACATTCTAATAATCAAAGTTTTAGGATATTGGTTCATAAATTCAAAATAACTATTTTAAATTATTGTAAAATTAAATTTGAGGAATATTGTATTATTATCATAATAGACTCGTAACTCAGTCAATAACGAGAATTTTAAATTCATTTAAGGTAACTACTTATTAGCTTGGATATTAGCTTGGATATTACTCAAATTTAACAAATGAAATCAAAACTTAATCTACACTGAGAAAAAAAACAGTCAATTTAACCGAACGAAGTTCGTGTATTAGAAGGACTATAGGTATATTT
>JABFQC010000542.1:0-26068 GCA_022817085.1 Psilanteris sp. ZL-2020
ATATAGGTGTGTTAATTCTGTTGTCTGAATTTGTTTCAGTAATAATCAAATTGGAGATGTGGGAGCACATGAAATTTTAAATAATCTCTGCTATCACATTGATAATAAGGGACTTAACGTGCTGAGTTTGTGGAATAATGAACTTACACACGCGTCCTCGACACATTTTTGCCAAGTGCTTGTAAGTCATACATCTTTATTCTGATACGAGATCATTATAATTAAAATTTTCAATTTTTTCAATAGTTGTTTCGTTAAATTATTTATTTCAAATTTATATACACATGGTATAAAGCCTTATAAATTATCCATTGTTTTTTATTGTTTGTAAATAATATTGTTTTCTTCCTGGACCTATGTACTAATTAGATTAATAGCAATATTTTTGCCGAATGCACATAATTTTAATTCTGTCACTTATTTAATTGTAAATAATATTTAATTGTATATAAAGATTTTAATTATATATTGTTAATATTTATTATTTATTAATTAATACATTTATCATCTCTTAATTTGTTATAGGAAAATTCAAAATCCTTAGAAACGTTAAATGTGGGGAAAAATAACATTACTAACGAAACAATCATGGAAATGAAAAAATATTAATGAAAAATCAAGTGCTTTTACAACTTGGATTGCAATCGACAAAGATAACTTGCGATGGTATTCGTGTTTTAGTAGAAATTTTAGAAGCCAATCAAACTTTACAGGTATGTTGTGATCTTATTTTTCGTTCCTTGTTTACGTATTCCTTCAAATTCTATATGTGTACGCGATTCATCAATGAAAATGTGTGAAATTCATATGGTAGCGTTTGTAATCTTTATTTGTGTCGCATGTAAAATTGGTTTAATTATACACGTATGTAAAAAATAAATATTTTCCTAACAAATTTTAAAATTTCGTGATACTACTTTTCTCTTCCTTTTACCATCATTTTCTATCCGGTTATTTTATATTACTCTTATTTCATTTTACTATTTTATTATTTCTTCAATAATGTTATATTTAAATTTTAATACATAATCAAAGCATCTAATATTTATATTCTAAACCGAACGTAGAAAATCATTGTTTCGTGATTTTATAATTAATTATGTGTAAACATTTATATAAGATAGAATGTACACTATCATCGTGAATAAAGCATGATACAATTTATTTTCTTAATTATTAAATATTGAAGAATCACTATTGGAGAGTATGTTGCACGAATGTCGCATGCAATAGCCATTATAAGAGGCAAAGAGCAAATGCATTGTTGTGTTAATGTTATTTAAATAAAAATGTTAATAGTTTATGAAATATAATAACTTATATGTGACTGATAAGAAACACCATTGAATAAGAAATATTTAGTAAGTATTAGGAGTTGTTTGAAGAAATAATTAAGCATGCGGGTGTTGTTATTATTAATTGATGCTTTTAATGAATTATTTGATTAAAAGAAGCAATAAATAAATAATATACAATGATTTATAGAATATTAGCATTTTTATATATCATAAGTATGCAATTATAATACAATTTACGAAAAATAATGATAATATTACGCCTGTCATTGTTATTTTGATATTATTTTTGATAAATAACATGATACAGCATCTAAGTACATTAATTAATGCAATTAAAATTTATAGATGTAAATAGTTGTTAATAGTATGTACAACAAAGAAAAGAATAAAATATTACATAATTTATGTATGCTTATAATAAAATTAAAATTTAATTAAATTAAAATAAATATAAAATGTGTTTTAATGTTTTTTGTTTAAATTAAAATGTATGATATTAGAAAAGTAATACTTACATAATTTTCAAATGTTTAATACTTAGTTTTATCGTTAATTGCTTCATTACGTTTTATATTTAAAATATTTTTTTAATTTAATATTTTAATGTTTTCATAACTTCTTATAATATATTTATTTGTGAATTTCTCATGCTTATAATTGTATACAATTTCTAAATATGAAAATTTACATGCATTATTCAATATGAAATCGAAAATAAGTACCATTAAAAAGATAATTGGGAGTATTTTTGTTTAATTTATCATTGTATATGTATCTTAGTAGAATAACATACTAAAATTAATGCTTTACATGTAAAAGTATAGTGATTAACTAATAAACAACAATAATATAACGGAATTATAATCATAATTAATTTAGTTATATTTATATTAGATTTAGAATGAATTTTTGTATTTTATAACAATTTATAATATATTTTTACCAAATAACATTATAAAACGCATTGTAATTACATTATACATTATAATATATATATATAATATATATGTATGTATATATATTATAATTATTATACTTACAGCTAAATTTACTGTCTGTTCTATTGGTATAGTAAATTTAACGTAGGCAGTTTAATTGCAATAAAGATTATACGATATTATATCTTATAAATATTTTTCTCTTTTCAGAGGATAGACTTACGAGATAATGTAATTCAAACTAGTGGAATGTCAGTTCTCGTGTCTTTGATGAAGAAAAATACTAATGTAACAAGGATTGACATAGACGATAGACCAAATACTAAAATTGTAAGTATTATTTGCTTTTAAATGTCTATATTTTATATTAACAAAAAAATGAAATCTTCCGAGTATAATACTTATTTCGGTATGTACTTATGGTTTATTTTTTAATATTAATTAATATTAAATTAATTTCCATAATTTTTCTACAATAAATACATTTTTTAAAATAGATGTAATTTTTTATAATATGTAATTGTTTTAATAAATTTACATTAAATATTATTAACTAATAAATATAATAACTGCTAAACGTCAATTGTTCAATGTCAACAAGTTCATATAAATTTAATTTATTTTTGTTATATTATTTGAATATAATATTGGAAAAAACAAATTAAATTTAAATTAATGTTATATTTCTTCTTGTATTTTAATAATTATTAAATAATATTATTAATAATAATAATGATAATAATAATAATATTAAAATTTAATAACAGTACATTTGGAAGAAGGATTACATTAATGATATAAAGGTACAAGTTTAAAATCCCTTAAAAGTAATGAGTATAATTCTTACACACACGCACACACACACTTATTTACTACCGGAATACATTATTTAATATATTAATTAAAATATTTACAACAAATTAATAAGATCTAATTTTTGTCAATAGGATTGTAGTTTACAAGAGTACAAAGAAATGTTGACGGAGATCCGAAATTATTGCGAGAGAAATACGGAGGCCAGGAAGTTGACCGAAGAAGAAAATGAAAACTCAGGTAGCGCGGATAACTGTAGCAGACTGTCTAGCACGAAGATTCGTAAAATATCATTGACGTGTCAGCAGTTACCGCCGATGAAGCCAATATCGGTGGAATCCGTATGTCTTAATAAGAACAATCTTCGTACAACATTACCTATTCCAAATAGCATTCCTCCTCATGTAAATAATACAATATCGACGCCCTCGCGAAATAGATTCTTGGTGTCACGTGTTCACGAAGTGCCATTAACTTCAGTTAATGGAATAACTGCGTGAATTTTCACTTTACAGAATTTTGTTTCAAATATATTAATATTTCTCAAACTTTTACAGACAATGATTTCTTTTTTTTTTTTTTTTTTTTTTTAAAAATTTTTTTAATAATGCCTTCGATGAATATATGCACGTGAATAACTTTGACATGAGCATTATTTTCAAATGCGTACTTTTGTGCATTTAATTTGAGACGTAACATTTTTTGTCTCGCACAAGAATGTATTAATAGCTGCGTATTTTCAGAGGATATATAAATTTCAATGTTTTAGTTTATTCAAGTTCAAGTTTGAGCGGTTTTATTTTTGAAGACGGAAGAACCGTTTGAGAAATATGGTGTAAATTCCCATTTTTACTCGGTCATTTAATCATTAGTCACCCTTAAATCTAAACTATTACTTATTTTTTATAACGCAATCATCACCTTCATGAGATGTTTTGATGTCCGTTTCATTATTGAATATTTATAATTGAATTCTATGAATTAAGTAATATTCTACTGTTGGATAATTTTATAATTTCGTAACACATGTAATGAATCATAGTAATTATTAATTAAAATGTTTGAACTTCTTAAAGTGTGAGCCTTTCATTAAATGAAAGTAATAATTTCTATTTTTATTCTAAAACAATATTTATATAAAATGTTGTTTACAGTGAATTTTTGTATCAATAACAAACGTATAAAATGCATGATATGTTTGGATATATTAATATCTTTATTGTTTTTTATTTTTAGATTAGATGAGTTAGTACAAATGTAATAATTTTATTCAAAGTAAATTTTTTAATGTAAATTGTAAATAATTCATTATAAATAAACCTTTGATTATTGTTAAAACATTTATACTTCATATTTTTAACAACATTGTTAATTAAATAAAGAGTATATTTATACAAGAAAAAAAGAATAAAAAAAAAAAACAAAAAAATCAAAGCAAAGTCCTCTACAAATGTAAAAAGTAAACAGCAGAAACAAAATTATACTATAACGCGATATTGAATATTTGAAAATATTGCTCAAAAGGATATAAATATATTTTTTCAAAAAATAAAATGCATATATATATTTATATATATGCAATGTGTGTGTATATAAATGCATATATGCAAACGTTTATATTTAACGTAATTCATCATCAGTTTAGTGAAGAGACCTTTCCAAGGTAAACGTGTTCGTAAATTATGACAATATTTCATATGAAATACTATTTACAACAAATCGAGTTCAGACTACTCTTCCGTGTCCGCGAAACGTACAATTTAATATAACTAAATAAATTAAAAGTTACGTTTTAAATATGGACAAATAATATATTCTGTAAATATATGTTGACAAGATTGTATATATTTTTGTACTCATTTTCACGAATTTGGAAGAATCGTTTGATATTATAAATACTGGCCAAATTAATGACCTATGGACAAATTTAATATATATTTTTATATTTCTCTTATATAAGTACTATTTACGAACATGTTTACTCTCCTTCAAACTCTTCAGATAGCCTGCTGTTTTATCGCCAAAAATTCATTTCGGTCATAATAGTCATAATAGTCATGAGAAACACAATGACAGTACAATGTTAATGATAATAATAATTATAATAATATTAATTATAATATTAATAATAATATTAATAATAATAATTATAATAATATTAATAATAATTTACATTATATTTTTTATTAAGCATTAAGAGAATCACTAAAGACAAATATTCTTAGAATAATTAAAGTTTAAAGTTGTAATATGGATTATTTGATAGCTTTGAAGGAAAGAAATAATTAATTGTTTTGTCACATATGTATTTTGTAAATTGTGATAAAATAAAGCGCACGTGATATCGAAGCGAATTAGTGTTTTATACAATCTAAATATTTTTGTATAGTAGAATTTTTCAATTGTTTATTTGTAATGGTTTACTTAATTCATAAATATTACGTTTTATTTTATGAACGTTGCATTAATCATTTTTTGTATTTCTAAATGAATTACTTCATTTTACATGTCATTAATATTTTTCAACAATTTTTATTTATAATTTAGTAATGTTTTATTAATTAGTCTGATAAATTAACTATTATTATAATGTGTTTAATTTTCAATAATTGTTATGTCTTTGATGATTTTCTTAACTACCATGTGTTGCATGTTTCAATATCATGCATATCGATTGTACCGTAGGGAAAGGGAGATAAAACAAAGGGATTTATTGTAATTTGCGCCGTTTAGATTGTAACTTCCGCAAAGATTGTATATATTAGATATTTGAAAATGAAAATTTATTAAATGTCTCTAGATAAAATTTATCGTGTTGTTTATTAATACTTAATAATACTTCATAAATGCCCAGTTGTAATTATACTATGTATAACCTAATAATTCATTCTACAGTAATTATATTTGTGAGCACAAAATTATTATTTTATGTCAGAAACTAAATATTAATAGTTTTTTTTAGATAATAAATTATTAGTATTTCTTGTTTTTGTTAATACATTGCTGTAAATATATTTAACGAGTAATTAAAATGTGTCTAATGGAATAATCTGTTTAATTAAATAAATGGAAAAAAGGTAAGATTAATTTCATTTATGTTAATTAAAAATGTAAAATATTTATATAATTATGCATGTTTGACGTTTTTAATCCTACTATTTCAATGTCAAACCATATATATATTTTTGTGTAATGTTTATATATTGTAATAATTTATTGTTTGATAACAGATTTAAATGTATGTGTAGATGAATGACTTCATACGATAAATCAAATTGATAATGTATATTATTTAAACGATGTTGTAAATTATAAAGTTACATTTAAAGTTCTAATAATATATAATATTATACTTTTGTAGACTAATATATAGATTTGTATTATTACTTATACTGCAATCAAAAAATTTATTTAAAATGTTAAAGCAAATTAATATTTGTTTATAAAATAGATATTTGATATTTTAATTTAATCCTCAAGTAATTAATTAATATTTTATTATAAAGTTTATTTATATTCATTTTTTAAAATAATTCAACACTTTTGATAAACCAACACGTGCGTATTTACAACTAAATTGTTTAATACTCTAACTGAATAACATTTAATAATATATTTATTAAAATAATCATAATTTCAAAATTTTGATAAGTGTAAATTAGATTACATTAGAACATTGTAATAGATGTTTTATTTATTTCTTTCTATACAATTCCTTTACCTATTTAAATAAAATATTAAAATATTGATTTATGTAAATTCAATTATATCCAATCAAAAGTATTACAATGTTAATTAAATTATTATCTTTCCTTTAAATTATTTAAAATGTATTTCCCATACATCTGGTGTATTCTGGAACACTACATTATGAATGAATAATTATTTATTATTCATAAATTTTACAAATTACTTTTAACCATTATTTCAGTGGCAACTGAACATTCTACTTCTTTGGAATATAATCATGAAGATAATTCTAAGCAACATTTTGAAGATAGATTCTTGCGCATTGGACCGATTGATGAACGACTACCAGCCGAATTTAGGCGTTATTTAAGATGGCGAATAGAATAACTTATGTTCAATAATTGTATATTTCAAATTTTTTTATTTAATTAATCAAAACCTATACGAGCTTAAAATTTAAATGAAAAAAATAGGTAGATAAATATAAATATAAAGAAAAATAAAACAAATATTTATCACTATATACAAATAACTAAACATTACGTGAATAAAAACAATCTGTGTATTTTGGAAAATAACAAACAATTTTATAGAACTATCATATATATATTAATTTACTTCAACAAATTCAATTTGTAACTAAAATAATTAAAAATATAAGTTTTTAAAATATATAAAAATGATAAATAATTTAAATGTGTTAACAAAGCTTAGTATTAAATACTGTTACAATAAAAATGTATTTACGTTGAATGCTTTTAATATTAGCTATTTTTAATAAAAACTTATAAGATTTATATAATTAATAAAACAAAAATAGTTTTATATTACCTTCCAGTCTTTATATTTTATTTCAATGTAAATAATATATGTATATATTATTACATTTCAGAATTATGCCAAAAGGATATTCTTCAGGAACAACCAAAAATGGAATATGAAGCGCCAAAAAAAACGAAACGTAAAATAAAGAGAAAAAAATCTATCTGAATTAAAATAATTGTAGACTTAATAAAATAAAATTGTGATATTCAGCAATAATTGTACTAAATGAATATAATTTACTTGCGTATATTAGATTAAATTATTAAATTAGATTATAATTTATACTTGGAATTAAATAATATTATTTATTATATTGTATTTTAACCTTGAATTCAATTTATTCAAAATAATTTAAGTAAAATTAGTAAATATAACTCTATTTTTTATAATTAATTATATAATGATAAATAGTGGAAATAAATTCTATTAAAAGAAATAGAAATCATTATACACATTATTCAATAATTGCAGCACTTTTTATATACTTTATTTACAAGAACATTTTTAATATCGCATTTGAATCTTAGTGTATTGAATATTGTAATCGATATAGGACGTTTTTGAAGAATCTTGTCACAGTATTAATACACATGAGAAAAGACTAAATACTTCTTTCATGCATAATTGTTGTTATTCAGAAAAACTCTAATAAAAAGTAATAAGCTGCGTTATATATATATATATAATTCGCTATTTTACAATATAAATATAACGTGTCAGTCATTACCGATTGATCATTTTCGAGTATTCTTATTGTTCATATAAAACACGCGTGCACTGCAATCGAAGGATTAACAATCATTCTAATTATTGCGCACAAGTGATACATCACAGTTCAAGTTAATTCTAGTCGAATTTTTTAATGATTTTATTCTTGTTATATCGAAGAATTTAAACGTATTTTAACTGAAACAAATATGATCTAATTTTCAAAGCTAATCTAAAAATTGTTGTCAAAAAAGTGTTACAAAAATTTTATATCAGTTATATATGCATTTTTAGAAATTCTGAATTAATCAATTGTATGTTAACTTGAAACAGTTAATTAAAGTTTAATTTTTTACACTTAAATTTGAAATATAATGTATATTAAGTTTTTCAAGTTCTTAATGTTTTGTTAACTTTTAATTGTTAATACTTTTCTTAATATATTTAGTCTATATATGACTTTATTCTACATATCCGTTAGAACAATTTAGCCAATTAAATTAACATTTTTGTTATCTAATTACTGAATAAAATAAATAATCTTAAAAAATTCGACTTCTGAAATCTCAGCTATTCATCCGCACATTATAATTCAGAATTTCCTAACTTTGGTTCACACCGTACAATTTAATAATCAACATTTGCGTACGAGACAAACTATAATATATATAATAAACAAACAAGGCACTAAACTAGTACTTGTCAGGTAGTCGATATAAAACGAATAAAAAGGCGTACAAAACTAATGATGATCAATCATTTCTAAGATCCTTTAACATGAAAACTTCTTCTGACAAACCATAGCAAAGAAGTTGCATAAATTATTAATATGTTTTTGTACACACAATCAATCGCTGCATGAAAAATTGAAATTCACCTACTTTTATACAAAGTTAAATGTTACTAATCATACCTTCTCATTAACAATATGCATTTAATGTAACTGCATTCAAAAAGGTAACAAATTATTTTTTTTATTTTTAACAAAGCCCTTCCTTTTAAATAAATATTATTTACATACAAAAGATAAAAATATAAACCAAATATTTCAAGTATTGAAAAGAATGAAAAATTAAATATCCTCAATAAATATCAAAACGATACATTAAAAGAACGATAATTTAAATCGCACGAATTAAAATCTTCATCATTCATTTTGACAGCACCTCGAAATGTAATTCCTTCGAAAGGCGCACGCGGCTGCTAGACAAACATATCCGAAAATTGTCATTGTCGTATAAAGGTGTTTATTATTCACCGCCTTCTTTTCGTCTAACAATAATTGCAATTATAAACAATATTCGTCGCTGTGTATTAAATAATAGCGAACGCAGCAAAAGCTAGTGATGAAAATTTAACTAAATTTGTCAACAAAATTTCTCCAAAATAATTATATAATTTGACCAGTCTAAACCGCGACGCTTTTTATTGGTACACATTCAGCGAGGTAGGATCTATTATAAATTTACCTAGAAACGGCATAAAAAAATAAAAGAAAGTTATTGTCACGTCATCGATTGACGTTAAAATTCATCATAATTTCATTTCCCAGAGAACTATATGTGCGTCACTACTATTAGGGTCCTTTGCGGTATATGTTGAAGATTTTTGACTTTTTTCATTTGCGGACTTATCGGTCATCTGTTTCCAGTTAACATAGCCACGACCGCCCATTAATGTAAGCACTGTACGTTTAGGCTGGTCTGCTTGTTGAGTCGCTTTTGTAGATTTTTTCCCGTTAACCTTGCCTTTGGTGTGCTGTACATTAGGCGTGCTGGTTTCTGGCATGGGTTGTGCCACGGAATCATTTATCATGGTTGATGCTTCATACGGGCCATTGCGACTAGCAGTGCTACTGTTTCGAGATAGCTTTCCTACTTTTAGTGAAAGGTTCTCTTCAGATCCGGATGAAGTGTATAAGGAGCTTGTGTGTGAATCAACAGACCAATTGGAGAGGTCGAGTGACCTAGGTCTTGCTAGTTTCATTTTAAGTCTGCGATCTAAGGTGCTTACCTGTAAAATAATATTTTATAATTAAATAATGTAATTTAACCTTACGTTATTATATGGTATATATGTATAAAGCATACAAAAATTTATATTTTTGAATTAATTAGAAATAACACTTACTTTATTTGGAATAGCTGCTAATTCGGGATCGCTACGTCGAAGAGTTTCATAAATGGGATCAATCCCTGACGTAATAAGATTTTCGTTTTCATAATCTTTTACATACATAAGCTCTTCATATAGTCCATAAACGTCACAATTTTCACCTGAACTCTGAGAACTTGAAACTGAGCTAGATAAAAATCCGCCACCACAGCCTAGACCCCGTGGTAATGTTTTAGAACCTCGATGTTCTTTTTCTTTGCTTCTCTTTCGTCGTAGTAGTACTGGACTTTCCGTCGATAGTTGTTGTTTTAATTTTATAACCGACGACGAAGTTGAATCTATACTCATTCTATCACCAGCTGGACGATGTTCAACACTACTACTTGTATTTTCTTTCACTTCCTCTATCGTAGTATTATTACCATTTGCTGTTGCATCTTCAATTTCATCTTTACGATCACGTTCGGTTAAGCTATTTTTATTTTGAATGGCTAGGAGGAAAGTTATCGGTCCAAAATGTGCATGATAAGAAATGTTAACGCGTCCACTTATTATGGGAACACCTTCTAATCTAGGCAATGGAATAGTCAAGCTGATTCCAACGTTTGTTCCGACCCACAAAAGACCTTTACAAGCCATCAATGACGTCACAGTAATTGTTGTTGAATGATGGAGTTGGTAGTTGTTGTAATTACTGTGATTAGTGGAATTATTATTTAGACTATCTCCACCGCTACTAAAGAAACGAAAAAATACATATAAAAACAATTAATAATGATATAAATAATTAATTACATAAGTTAAATTTCAAAATAGATAACGTTTTAACTAACCTGTTTTGAGATTTTGTGATTTTTACTACATTCGAAGCAATATTGATATCTTGAAGATGTTTAAACGTTTCCGTGTGATATAAACAAACAGTGCTTGAATTTTCTAAAGCAACCCAAAGTCCAACTCCTGAATGTGCCATTAGTTTAACATTACCTACATGCTCATGTTGTACTGTAAAGCTTTTTGTAATTTCACTGCTTAATGCGTTAAGTACCCAAACTTTTTTACCACACGCAGCATACACAGATGAATTAATTGGCATCAAACATGACACAGAATCATGTCCCAGTGGTATTAACGTATGTTCAACTAAAAATAAATACAAGCAAACATTAAGATTTAGGTTTAAGATATTTTTAAAATATTTAGAATAGTTTGTGGTATTATAATTACATAAATTAACTGTAACTTTTTTAGATTAAAGAAATAACTTTTGTAAAAAAAATAATCTACTTAATAGTTTTTTGTGTAGAACATATGAATAATAATATAATTAATATCAATATTATATTAATTACCATATTAATTAGACTTAAACATGTTTATATTATTCTTGATTTTAAGTGATGTTTATTATTATATTATGTTATGTATTACAATAATATTTAAAGACTTACTCGGAGCAAAAGAACCGTCATAATTTCTTCTATATATCAATAAAGAACCCGTCGCTAAAGCTATAAAAACATTATCGTAATGGTACTTGATCTGAGTTATTGGACCAGGGGCAGCGTAACTTCCAACTTGTTCTTGTTTTTCGGGTTCCGAAGCAGAATAAATGATGATGCGTTGTGAATCTGTTCCTATCCAAACGAGGTCGCTGCTAAATGACGCAGATGGTTCATTTGTAGACAAACCTTTGACGAATTCGATTGCTGTAATTCGAGTTTCTACGAGATCAAAAGTAGTAATTTTTTTAAATGACGTATTTGATACTGTCGTTGACTGTCCAAAGACAGTTACGTGACTTGACACACCGTCACTTGTACAAATCCAAAGGTAACTTTGATTTCTACTTCTTCGTCTTGTGGTTCGAGGATTTTGGGTCGTATAATAACAACCGCAACGAACCTAAATTAAAATTATTCGTTAATATATAAAAAATCGATATTAAATATTATTTAAAGATATAAACAATAATTATCATTGTTTATAAATAAAACTATAAATGTTATTACCTCAGTTTGGTGTTGTGAATGATATACCGGTTGTGCACTAACAAACAGGGGCATTTTAGTCGATGGTCTTTGCTCTTGTTCAGGAATTTCCCAAGCTGGTGAATTATTTGGATCCAGAGCTAATTGAGCGAGCCGTAGTTCTGTTATCCAATCTTTTTTTACTAATGGATTTTCCGTTTGGAAAGTATACATTTGTCCTTGTTTAGTAGTCAATTGTAAACAGCAACTATCAGCCCATATCATGTCTTCGTCTTTGCGTTGAATAGAAGATTGAATTGATTGCAATGTTCTTTTTGAAGATTCTACCGAGATGCCCTATACAAATTAAGTAGTATTATTAAATTTAATTATAATTCATATAATCAATTCAATCTACTGTAAAAATAATTTAAATATTTACATCATAGTTTCCTCTCAGTTGAGCTACTAAATCTGTTATCCTCGACATCACTTCATAATCATGCATGAGATCATTCATTTCAGCACATAGACTATCTGCTCCTGCTTGTCCATTCTCACCACTGCCACCACCACCGCTTCTGTCAGACTTTAAACTACCTCCTTTATTTTGACCAGCAGCTAATAAACGACTCAACGTTGGGGAAGCACTTGTGTCCTGAATCTGGATATTAAAAATGTAATTAATCATTATGTTTTCATTATTATGCAATTTAATAAAACTATATAAATAATACGAAAAGTAACATACTTCAACATCGGAAACTGGATATGTCCATTTTAATGCGAGCCTTTCGCTACTAGAAAAGTCATCTGCTGATCTAGGTGCCACGGACACACAAACCACCAAATTATTCAATAGTAACAGTCTTCTTCTCTTGCTTTTTACTACCATACCACTTTGGTTGAATTCCTATAATACAAAATATAGTTTTATGATATATATATACACATACGCGTTTTATACATAAGCTTAATATTTACAATTTTTGTATATGAGAGTATTTTAATTAGAGTGGCAAATTTTAATTTTATATATAAAATGTATTTTAATAGTGTTTCCAATATCACAAAATTTAGAATGTCATTGATTCACTTAAGAATATATAAAAATATATATTTGTATTTTATATAATATTCATAAGAATTTAAAAATAGATTATACTGTTCACATTCATGATATTCTTCTATTAATAAACATAATATCTTTTGGTACATAAAATAGTAGTTATTTAAAATGATTGCATAAATAATATTTGGAAATCATTAATTTCATAATATATTTCTATTTATAAATATTCCACAAATTATTATATTACTATTAATTATATAATATGTGGGGAGATAACTACTTTTTTTAAAAAATTTATATATAAACCATAATATTATGCAATTGTAAATAAAAAGAAGACAAATTATTGTTGAATTTTATATTAACTTCTTCTGTTTATCAAATTTTTCAACTTCATATTGGCTTTGTTTCAAAGCAAATACAATTACTTTTCAAATTATATAAATTCAAAACCCAACTATAAAGTGAAACTGTCTTTAGTTACCAATTGTGTGACGTTGTCCTCTCTGATCAAATAACGTGAAGAAGAGGAAAGAGGTCTATGCGAAAGTTTACTAGAGACATGGCGCAACATCTCCTTGAATGCCTGGAATTGTTCGGCTTCTCTTTTACGCTCATTCAACATCTCCGCCAAGCTCTCCAATTGCGTTAATGCAAGTTGCAAAGACATGCGATCATGATGTCCATGTGGAGTATGTTTCAGTAAATCCTATTTAATACGAAATTAAAATAACATTATTATTACATTAATTATCATGTTGTTATATATGCATTATTAATATATGTTTATACTTAAATATATATATTTTGAAGCGGAATAGAAAATAAAATCAACAACCGGAATACAAATAACAAACAAAGTTAAAATAATTAAATTTGATATTAGAATATGATGAACTTGATATTAAAACGGGGTTGTTATTAAAATGGTACACAAAAATAAATGAAACCTACTTGTAAAAACAGTATAAATTGAGGAAACCTCTGAACTGGCTTGACCATGAGTCCAAAAAAGGACAATCTATCGTGTGCGCTGATTTGTTTGACCTGAAAATACCGTCAATTATTAAACGTCTCGAAGCAGAAATTGCGAAGGGTTCGGACTTCACCGTAAAATAAAAGAAAATAAATAAAACGAAAAGCAATAAAAAAAAACCAACCTTGAAAAAATCATTGAGCGCAGTTTTGCGTTTAGACTCCTGTTTGGCCAGGTCCATAGCTACCGAGAAATTGTTGATGAATCCGCTATAAATATCGAGGACAATGGCCTTGCTGAAACTCGCAACAAACACGTCTCCGAGTTTTTCATCTTTGTCCCACGATCGAACGCGTTCCGCGAGCGCAATTCGAAAAATGGTGTGGCACTGTAAAATCTCTGGTAATTTGTGGAACAGAGTCGCGATTTTCTGCTGGCTCAGAACAGGCGGCGACGACTCTTCCAGAGGCTTTTTGTAATCCTGCAAACACACAATTTTATAGTTAAACCTGACAAGTTTTAATTGAGTATACATTGCATTGATTTATTTTGCCTTGGGTTTTCCATGTTTCGTTTCTTCGTAAACAATTATTTTTTTCAATTTAACTTGTTAATTCAAATGGTTTCATTAATTATAACTTTAAATACACACTATTTGAATTTACGACGAATCTATTAGATTATTTATTTAAAATACACAAACAAGGATCAATTGTTTATATACGGATTAACGTTCATGATTGAAATTGAAAGTATACAACTAAATACAATATTATTTGTTAAATAATGTACAACCGAGTGAACTACGTAGAAAATAGTTACATTATATAATACCATACTTATACCATTCTAAGAATATCATAATTAGTATCATAGAAATTACTATACATTCTAGAAATTTGTCCTATAAAATACAACTAATTTGTCCATAAGACGTTGTATTGTATAGACGTTGTATAGTATTGTAATATGTATAATAATTTTTGAAATATTTGTTTCCATACCCCTGCCATAATTTATAGTCATTTTTAATGCACCAGTTTTCTACGTCTATAAACTAAACAAAGCGCAACTCTATCAGACGCATACGATCCAATTACCGTATAAATGAGTAGCCGTGTACAATATTTAACTTCGTAATATGATTAATTGTTTACACCAGTTTACAACGCGGCGTTTTATTCCTTGTCAATTGCTCGCAACCAACAACGTTTGCAGCATTTCATTACAAATCACTAGATAAAATGAATAAGCGTTTGAATTATTATCACTGCGAATTAGGTCAAACTGAATGATCTGAAACTCAACAAACATTGCTCAAGGATACGCATCGATCCGATGCGAAATTTTGTTAGCGCTCTTCGATAGCGCAAATCGGCAATCTCAATTCAATAAACCCCAATTGGTCGCGCGAAAAGGTTCGCTGCGAATTAATTGCGCGAAACGTTTTCTCGCCACTTACGTTAACGAGTCTTTGCAGAGTGGCGACGTAACTGTTTTCCGATTGAACTATGGCACCGACGATGTGGCGTCTCTTGATCTGCTGGGGTGTCAGGTTTGACGGGATAGGCGGCAGCGACGGGACCTGTCGCCTCTGTTGGACGCACTGAATTTGGGCCATCGCTCCGCGGCATTCCTCCTCGACCTGAATCAGAAAAAGCACCATTAACGTTTACCGCGAGACGGTCCTCTGCTCTGCTATGACATTCGCTCGGTATCGACACTCGGCGGAGTTTACGTTTTGTTATGAAACTTGCACGAACGGGCGCAAAGAAGACAAGGCCAAAGCGAACGCAAAAAAGTGTCTTGTATACGCGGAGAAGAATAATCCAGCAAAGTTTACTATAAAGTAAAGCAAATCTACGTGACACTGTGAAAACTTTCAATTTGTGTTACAAATTATAGTAAAGATGTACCATAAACGAGATGAGAATATTATTTTTGTCGTACGTTTTTACTATAATTGATAAGAGAAATTGAAAAGTTTGACAGTGTACATTCAGAAAAATTAGACGTAGGAAATTGCTGTTTATCACACTAATTTGGAAATATTTAAGTAAAAACCTAAACATTACTGTTACTTGTAAAACTATAGTTTTTTATACACTGAAAAAAATAATCTCACAAATTTGACCAAACTAGATTATAAAAGGAGTAAAAGTGAGCAAATGTGTAAATAAACATTAGACAATATCATGGTATTTACCAATTATTTAGTAATATTTTTAGAATTTTCTGACCGTAATTTATCAATTTTTTACATTTTTGCCTATTTTTCCTAATTTTATTATCTAGTTTGGTCAAATTTGTAAGATTATTTTTGTCAGTGTACCAAAGTTTTCTCTTATTTTTTAGTATAAATACACTGAGATCAAAAATTCATTAAAAATTACTACACGGAGAATAATGTTTAGCTGTGACTAATAAACATTCTTTCAATTTAAATACATGTTTGGCTAATTCAGTGAAACATTTATTTAAATTGAAAGAATGCTTATTAGTCCCAGCTAAAAATTATTCTCCGTGTATACGTATAACAACGCGTACCTATAAAAACAATCATTATTTCATAAAATTTATGATCAAAAATATTATATAACTGAAAATTTTGACCATACTTTACGGGAAAAATTCTAATAATTACACACAGATGGCTGGTAATTAATTATATAAATGTTCTGTATGTCAGCGTTTTCAGATAATATGGTAAAACTATAATTAAAAATACCGCAATTTTTATGGGAACTTTTTTCTCAGTGTACTATTATAAACACTAATTTTTAGAATTCATAAACAACAATTTTTTAATTTTTCTAACTATAAGTTACATTTGCTTTATTCTATAGTAAAATGTCCTAAATATTTTTCCCCGGGCAAAATAAAGCGTTGACGAAATCCAAGTTGATTACCTCGTTGAGTTGAGGCATCTGCGGAGTCTTCATTGGACTCGTGAGCGAAACTGTATCCGACGTGTCCACATCGTATTGATGATTGGACCCTCGTCGGATGCTGAACCACCGGGAGAGCAGTCTCCCAGAGTTGTTCGAGGTTACTTCCACGGGCATGTTTTGTGGTTTCCACTTGTCGCGGAGTGTACAAGTAAGCGCTTTGTGAAACGTATTTCTCAACTGACAGTTGCTCCTGTTCAAAACATCAATTGCAATTAGATTGTATGAACGGCTGTGAAATAAATAGTCGACATAAGTTCATAATCTATCGGGAGTCAAACATCGTCGACCTTTTTTTTGGAAAGTCCGTTTCATTGTGCGGTTAAAAAAAGAGGTATAAACAACATCGGAAATGACAAACGCGCATTGGCCATGCAATGGGACAAAACTGGTCCAAAAAAACCAAAAACAAAATTTGATCCAAAACTTGACGGACCAAAAGTGGATTGTTATTCACGGAGAGAAATTATATTTAAGAAATCGCAAATAAATTAATAGTAAAACTAGGATACTCTTGCAAATCTGATAAAAATAACTATATCGTATAATACAAAATGCTACATAAATTGAATTAATTTTATTAATTTGAATTTAATTTTACTATATAATATAGAAATTTTTATCAGATTTGCAAGAGCATTCTACACTGAAAAAAATCCACGTAAAATTACACCGGTAGTTGGTGGCAACAAATTACCAATGTTTAGTAGTGTAAAATTTCACTCAAAAAGTAACTTTACGTTTCGTATGAACGTGAGACATAACCTAACACGCCCGCTTTTTACAGTAGAGGATGTGTAATATTACTTATATTTTGAACATGTTACACAAGTCGTGTAATTTGAAAGTATTTTCGTAAAATGCATACAAAATGATAGTGTTTGTACGTAGATATGTCGTGTAAAACTTACAATTTAAATTTACACAGTAAATTTACACAGATTTTTTTCAGTGTAGTTTTACTATTTATATTGAATTTTTTAAATATAATTTTTCTCCGTGTTGATTATTAAACCAGTTGCGACGCGTCTGTAGTTATGAAATTATGTCTTTTTATGATAATAATTTACAGTAAAATCAATTAATCGATTTTTAATATGCTTGCTGCGGGCTCGCGTTCGGTCGGTTGTACGGCATTTTGTACAGCTACTAAGTTACAACGCACAACCAAAAATGAATTAAACTGTGTACATTGTACATGTTAACGGTATCGAGCATAGTAAACATACGTTGCGCGTAAGTCCGCGCGGAGCAAAGTGTGCTCGCTACAAATAAGTTACTATAGTATTTAAATAAATGTTTCGCTGCGAATTGGTTAGACGTTTGTACAAAGATTAACGTAACGTTTATTGTATATTGAGACGTTTGTCTCAGATTAACATTTGTATGTACAACATCGATTCACCGTTAACATTCAATCGTTTGTTTAAAATCACGGTTTTTTAATCTCTGGCGGATTAGTAGGAAATGCAAGTCGAATAATATATATACATAGTATCTGCCAACTATTAGAGGCGTTTTCTAATTTATGACACATTTCTTGTATTTTTGCCAAAGTTTACTATAAAAAAAAAAAAAAATAAACAAATAAAAAAATATAAAAAAAAACTTCATTTTTGCCCTTAAACTGCCCGTAATTCCAAGTGGATGCGCGCAATATCTTTACACACACTGGAAAGTTCTTATCGCCTGATTAAATATGTACATTTGATTAAATGGGCGACAAGAATAAACGAGAATCGCGTTGCCGCATGGAGCTCACTTACCAAAAATATCAAAGTCGCGTATACAGTAAACGATTTGGATAACAATCAAAGTATTATACCTTTCGACCGCGACCGCTTATATCAGACTAAATTATAAATTATTCTTGAATAAACCGATGTGCTTCGTGAGTAAATGGTCGAAAATATATACATTTGTTATTAATATAATTATACAAATATTTAAATACTCGTATCTACAAGAACCGTGTTATCTACGAATTAATTACACAGGCATAATGAGCTTTGATGTTGTACTGTTTGCCAGCGTTCAATAATTATAAATGAATTGACAATTATTTGACGAAGGGACGCGTTGCGAGATCGTTTGTTGAGGCCAAAAGCAACAACCGAGGCGATTGATCAACGATCGTCGCGCGCATATATAAAACGTGCCGGCCGAGTGTTTACGTGAAACAATCGGACGAAATTTAGAAACGTACGACGTAAAAGCGCTTGTTAGCGCCGACTGTTGAAACTGCACGAACTTGAGAATAGATTGCGAAATGTTATTAATTAACGCTCAGATTAATTCTTATCTATATTATTCTTTTGAATTAAACAATAATATTGATTAGCATATTTTGGCATTCTTCTACGCCGCCGCCAGCAGATTAGATCTAATGTAACGTTTCCCAATGAAACAATGTAAATATTAACCCGCGAGGAGAAAAGCCGAACGCACAAAATGGAGACGACAAACGCGAACGCCACGATTGCACGGGCGTTTCGTAACGAAATAATAGACGCGAATAGGACCGCGCGAAAGCCGCGGATACGAAACGCGCCGAAGGGCTGATCCAAGTCGCGCCGATAATTCACGAAAATTCGCGATTAGCGAACGGGCTCTCCGATCGCGAATCAAGCTGCCGGTCGAGTGTAGCATTTGTACATTGAGAGAAATAAATGACGCAAAATTACTATTTATTTCCTTATAATTTGGAGTCATAAGAGAAAAATAATTATATTTACTATTTTTAAAAGGAAAAAGCAAGTTTTTTACGTAGAAAAACACTACTTTATCATAATATGTTACTTTTAAAAATAGTAAATATTATGATTTTTCTCTTGTGATTCCGCATTAATGATACGAATACTCATTTTTCGTCATTCATTTCTCTCAGTGTCACGCGGCGCAAATTTATCAATCGAGAAACGCGCGTAACTATTGCTTTTCGTGAATCGAGTCACGATACGCGATTCGATTTCAATAAAAACAATGGTGTGCGTCAAAATGTTAAAAAGTCGCGCTTTTAAAACGAACGACGTGCCATTTCTTTTGTATAACGATAATAATAATAATAATGATAACGACTAACAATAATCACAGAAATTGACGAAGCGTTGCAGAATCGATTGTTTTTGAGAACCGCGCAAATGACGGTCTAAGTGTTTGTAAATTGTGTTGCGCTTTTTTTTTTCGTCCTCTTCTTCCTTTCTATTGCGTCAACGTGGACGCAACAAAAGAAAGCAATAACGCACGCGTCGAGTTTGACGACGAAGTTTTTGTTAGCAACACTTTTCCATACGTAAAAAGCATAAAAATGATTCGTCGAGTGCGAATTGGTGTCCGCAATGACGAGCTCGAATAAAAGCAAGAAGTATCTTACTTAATACTGATATTACTCTTCTCGCTCTCGTCGTCGGAAGAGGGGTCATGGTCGGAGGCCAAGCACCACGAATCCTCGCTTCTGGCGGACTGCGTGGACGTGTTTGATCTCGATGACTCGAGTGGTGGGTGCTGTTGTTGCTGTTGGCGGTGGTGATGGTGGTGGTGGCTCTTGTGCTGCTTATGCTGTCCGAGAGTCTCCATTCTGGTGGGTCCCACGTCATCCCACGATCTGCACCTCGAACGAGGCTCGTCTAAACAACGAAAGTAATTATACCAATTAATATCAATTGCCGTGTTACACGAGCTCGTCGCCGTTTCGCGACTCTCGTCGGCGCGATGGCGCGCTCGTTGCCGCGCTCGTCTGCGAATTTTCGATCAAATTTTTGCGCCGCGGCGCATAACCCGACTGCCAAAGGCATCGCTTTCGACGCTCGCCGCACGAATCGTTCACGAGAATGGCTTTTCAGGGACTCGCGTGACGACGGACTTTGCGAGATATATAAATTGAATGCTGAAATGGTCGTGGGGTTTTAGCGTTCCTTTTTTTCGTTTTTTATGCGCTTTTGTCATTCGACCGTGTGAGATGCATCTTTTATGCAAATTAACTTAATTGCGTTTTTTATAGCTCCACGCGTGCAGTGGAAGGTTGCGATTTTAAAAAAGGAAAAAGTATGCGAGCTGAAGTGTTGAAATCGAAATAATGTTTGGTTTTTATATTGTACACTGCTTTTTGGTTAATAAAAGTTGACGATGTTTTTCATTTGGAATTATGCTCCTCTTTTGTGTTATTTAATGGTCGAATTTGTTTGGTTTTAATGGTTTGTTGTTTGAAATCACTCTACAAGCAACTATAACATCGACATATAATTATATAGTTTTTATGCCCTTTAATATACATTGAAAGAAATTTCTATGCAAAATTACCGTGCCAAAATAGTAGTTTGATGCGATGTTTGTCAACAAAGAATGATTACCGGTAAAGCATAGTAAAAATATAGAGAAATCGAAGTAATGTTTACGATATTTAGAGGTCATTTTTACGTGTTGACAAACATCGCATCAGAATACTGTTTTGGCACAGTAATTTTTAATAGAAATTTTTCTCGGTATAGTAAATAAATATAAATCATACGCCGAAAAAAGTATATAACAAATGCTACTGTTTATACGATAATCTGACAATTCGCGTGCAAATATACCGAAATTTGTTATATAATATAGTCGCAATTATTAATAAATTAATTTAATTGACGTTATTACATTACGTGGATGACTATTTGTGCACATTTATCCTCAGATTATCATATAAATAATAACTGTTATTGTATACATTTTTCTCTCATGCATGTATATATTACAATAAAAGTGTTAAATTTCCCGTGCAATATAATCCCACAAAAAAATGTTGTTCGAAAAAAGAGAGTCAACTGTGAATGGTGTTTGTTAAAGAAAGGGAATTGTGTGGCCGCGGCGGAGAGAAATATTTTTCTATAATTATTAGTGGGAAAAATTGAAATCAGTAGAAAAGTATCTGTTTTCCCAGCGGTATGCATATTTAAGTAAAACAATAGCGTGTTGTCATCCATCGCGGAGATAAAGAGCGAGAGAGAAATTGCCCGACTCGCGACGCGGACACCCATCGCCGCGTTTGTAATCCCGACTCATCGTTGACAATATTACATTTTAAAATTACACCAAACCAAACTCGAGCACGCGCTGTCAAACGCATGTTTTATGCTTCAACAGGGATTCCTCGTAAATATGTATAGTAATTTATTTCAAATCTTCGCTTGCTCGTTTCGCGAAACTCCGTTCGGCGTGTCAAAATGTTTTTGCTAAGTGAATAAATTGTTGCTGAGTCGTTTCGTTAACATTATTTATCTGTCCAATAGCAATAACTGTAACAGTCGCTAACATATTGCATTGGCATAGCGTTAGATTCGATAATATATTTATACCCGGCTCCTTTTCAAAATAAATTACAGAAAAAATATCCAATTATTTTATAATGAAACAAATCACGGCTCGATTCAATACATCCCAATGCCCGCGCGTCTATTTTTATGCTTGTAATTAAAATTATCTTCTGTCAATACGGTAATGATTTTGAATTTTACATTCAATTCGAGCTATTAATACGTTTGCAAATTAACTTAATTACTGTAAGTTAAAAATACACACGCGTGTATTTTTAAAATAATTAACACGTGGTATTCAAAATATAATATTGCTTCTATACGCTTAATTTAATCAATCAACTTATTAATACACGTACGGTAATTAACGATACTGTTCTAACTGTACATACAATTTATTTTGTGTGACAAAATGAGTGTAGCCGCAAACAATGTGTTTTATTAAACTCGAACGCACGATTGAAGGTTCATTGTATTGACACGGTGTATTTAAATAAAATAAAAAAATTTCGTCGAAGCGTGTATTTCATTTATTTATTGTGTATTTCATATGTTTATTTATATTCATTTACATTTTACATATTATAACGGACACAAATTATATATATTTGTATTATACCAAGTTATACAATTAATTAATCCGAAACATTAATAAAGCCGTTCATTAATTAACAACAATTTATTAATAACGTATAATGTTGAAACGAAGCGCGCAGTGTTCGGTTTCGAAACTTACATAGTTTGTACAATTTGCAATTAGAATTAATTAAGATTAAAACAAAGCGATATTTAAAGCCGAATACTGTGTGCTGCGTTGTACATCCGAGGCAGTACCGTATACCTTTGCCGCGATTAATTTAAGAGCGCGGCATATTAAATGCTTATTTCTAGCGATGTTTTAACCTTTAAAATGACGCGGTTCGCATCCAGCGTCTACTTTTGAAACGTTTTGTTTATCTTAATCAATAATAAATCGTAAAATATTCCCGATTCGCTTGAATCTTACGTAATGTTTATTAATACGTGCTATACTCTGGCTCATTTAATATTTACCAAGTCGTGTACACGTTTATGAACAGCTATTATATAATCGTAGCTAATCGTAATTATTTACTTGTGTTTGTTTATTATTCAATCGTCCGAGTAATTCCACAATTATAACGTCACCATTTTTTTACAAAAAATAAAGCATAAAAAATTACTGTTTATAATCCCTGGTAGAAATTTGTCGAGTATCTCGTGAGTTACTAGAGAATTTGTATATCAAATTTCTAGTAACTCACGAGTTACTTCAGAAATTTGTACTTGGGATACTAATTTAGGGCAAGTTGTCAAAATTTACGGTTTTTAACAGTAATATATTATTATAATTCAGTAATTATCTATGTAAATAACTTGATTCTTTTCTGTTAAAAACAGTAAATTTTGACTATTTGTATCACATGGCCCTAAATTAGTATTATAAACAGTTATTTTGTATTTTTTTTATCATGTTTTATTTTTGTCAGTGCATGTATATATATATTTATTTATTTATTTATTTATTTATTTAGATAGAATTGACGGGAATTTCCCTTTACATTTGAATATAATTAAACAACAAAAACCGTGGATATAAAAAATTATATAATATAAATAAAATATATATAATATATATATAACAAAAAAAAAAAAAAAACAAGAATAAAACTCGTCTAAAACCATAATTTTTCTTAATTGAATTCCCAACTGCCGGATTCACATCGCAATGCCTTATTCTGAATTTATATACAATTATGCAACGACCATATTAACGCAATTATTCCTCCTATATTCGGACAATTCGTACACGAACAGAAGTATTGTCACTAACTACACGCTCCGCGTGAAACGACGACGGGAACCCGCGCGTACAAATTAATTTCTCCGCGCGAGAGGAATACTAATAACGTTTGAACGACACACTATCGGGTCAAGGTTGGCGCAACGCCGGCTAATTTTTAATTGGTATACACAGAAGTAAAAGCAGCGCTGTCAGCGGCCATTAACGCGAGCGCACTCGCGCAGCCTGGCAAATTGTTTGTTAGCATCACGCGATCGGCGAGCCGCGAAACGCGCTCGCGCGGTCTCCGACGAGGCTCGAATCTCCGAAAAACACGTACTGTTTTTCTGTCGGCGCCGTTTCGTTTTACGTAACGCGAGCGCGCGATTCGACATCCTCGCGCACACGTCTGTGCTTTCCGACTGTAAAAAATTACGAGCAGCGCGCGATAATACGTAGACTATAAATAAACGCAAACAGCGCGCGAGTGATAAAAGTATTGGGGATTAGCATAAAATGTTCCATCCATTCAAACGCTACTCGTATTACATTATCTCTGTACTTTTCTTATAAGAACGGCGAATTCGTCTCGTGGAAACCATTTTGCCGCGGATCAGAAAAGAAAAGAAAAGAAAAAAAAGAAAAAATAAAAATAACACAACCCCGAATCATTCCGCGCTATCGATTGCCGATGTCGCCGTTCAAATTTCACGGTTTTCATTTTTCACGCCGGAAAATGCTTTTGCTCTTTTTGCGACCGAACGTTATTCGTTTTGCGATCGAAGTGCCCGCGATGGACCATCGTGTAAACAACCGTAACGAGAAAAATAGACTGCTTTTTCGCGAGCTACGTTTCGGCCGTTCGATCGGCCAGTTCGGACTTTGTTTCCGAAGCGATGATATTATTGTTTTCCGAGCGTCTTAGGTGAATCTCTCGTAAACGCAGTTTCCTCGTTACGCAAGCCTTTCGTCTTCGCGGTTGGTCGTGCAAACGTTGCCTCGCGTGTTCTAAAGCTCGCCGCGTTTTAATTTCGCGCGTATCCCCGCGATCGGCTGATTCGCCTAGTTTCGGTTCTCGTCGCGTTGACGCGCACCGTCTTTTGCATGTCTCGCGATCGTTCGTTATTTTATGCATTCGATCGTATTTCTCAATTTGCATGAAACACTTTTACGAACGCGACGCGGTGTCGGAATATTTTGATCCGTTCGGGGCCGCGAAATCCGCTTTTGGAAATAAAAATAAAATAATAAAAAAAACCACAATAATCCAATAACACGTACTACGTTCGATCGCGTAGAAAAGTTTGGCGTCTTGGCTTTCGCGTTGCCGACGGACGTTGCGATGTCAAGCTGAATAACGCGCAATGTGACGCGCGAACAATTAAACGAGCTATGTCGACGCCGCCGATTAGTCATTGTGGATGCGGCGAATTGTGTAACCGCGCGGTTTAACAAAATCCGCGCGAATAAAAGCCGCGGCGCTGAATTGTTCGACGCGAAAAGGAGACGACGGAAACGCGGAGACCCGCCGACGACCGGGACGCGCGTCGTTGCGACACGTGGGAATCCGACGAAACGGCGCGCATTTATTTGCATCGTTATGTGCGTATATACATATATACT
>JABFQC010000543.1:0-26059 GCA_022817085.1 Psilanteris sp. ZL-2020
GTTTGGGAATAGTAAGGGACTAAAACAAAATGAGAATCTTTTCTTTCGTACATACATTTTTTATAAACGATTTTCAAGATAAAGAGAAGCGAAGTCGACAAGACTATGATTTTTATAATGATTCTCGCTTTTGACACCATAGAATTAACGAATCAATAAATCAAAATCTTCAAACCTAACGATTTTTGCATCACAATGTGCACAGGTGGCATCGTTACCAGCATCACCTCTGTTAAATCTTATTATTTATAATTTAAAATTAAATTTTTGCAACTCCAGTGGTGTCTCCATATAACGATCCATACAATTCTATTCAACAATAAATCATATTTTGCTTTATTAAAATATACATTTACTTTTTATTGTTTCTTCTAAAGAAGTAAGTATTATAAACATTATTTAAGCATTACATAACCGTGATTAATTTCAAAAAATTAATTTCCAACTTTCATCATTAAGTACTGCAGATGGTGCCACTCGTTTTTATAATTTTTATAATAACTTGCTTGATTTTGGATTACATTTAAACTAAAAATGAATAAAGATAAAAATTAAAAGTTACTTTATTAAAAAAACATGTCCAATGATCATACACAAGGATTAAACAAATAATTTAATAGCATTTATATTATTAAATACAAGTAAGAAAATGTATATTTATTATATAAATAATAATTATATATTATTATGAAGCAATTTGAATCTAATAATTCGTTTTTTAATTCATAAAATGAATATGACATTAAATGTAATAAAATTGTATGATAGCAAGTATAGTCTTATTTTGAAAATAAATTGAATTAGTTAAGATTTAAATTAATTTTGCAATAGTACACCAAATTGAAATAATAAATAAAACATTAATTCCTAAAATAATGTTCACTTTTGCCATTTGACTCTTTAAATGACACCACTTAAGCTGAAATTACAACGAAGAATGAGGCCTTGATTGTGCAAGAATTTGAGATCGTGTATAGCCTATACAAAATAACAAGTACACGTATTTTTCTCTTTGACTTTTTTTGTATTTCATATTTCTTTGTCTTTCTGCTTATTGACACTTAATGAACAATTATGATATCTTAAAGCTCGTTTCTGTCCAATAAGTAATACAGATAAAATTGTTGCTTATCCTTATGTAACGATTTTAATTTGTCTTTTTTTATCTATCTATAATAATAAATTCGTCCTTTCCCTTACAATTTCAAGATATCATAAACGGGAAAATTTAGCTTTTCTAGTATTTTCTCTTTTTATTTATTTATTTTTTTTTCTTCATTTTTATAACGTTAAATTTAACGTGTCAGTAGACATCATATCAATGTTTATAATGATGTTATGCTGAATATGATTATATAACAGAGAAAAGTATTCATTTATATATTATTACTAATTTAAAGAATATTGAAATATTATTACTACTTTGTTTAAAGACTATAAATTTAATATTATACTAAATAGAAAATACTAATAATATTTAAGATTTTTGCAATGTAGTTTTATTAAAGTTAAATTTAAACCTGATTTTTTTATAAATTAATCAAATAATTATTGTAATAGATTATAAATAAAATATCATATAATATAATTTGAATATATTAAATTAATATGTTTGTTTCAAAGAAGTTTGAATAATAATACAGTCATTTAGTTTTTAATGGTATTTGTTTTGATTACAAATTACATTTTAAATATTTTATAAATAAACAATAATTAAAAAGGTGAAATATATTTTCTTAATCTAAAAAATTATGTTATAATATCAACATTTCATCATATTCTACCACAACATCATATAAACAAATTTATTAAACATCCAATAAACATTATGTCATTATAAAATTTAATTTTCTTCTTGACTCTTCTAAGCGAAATTTTTTTACATATCGTCAAATTGTTTACACTTCGAAACATATAAATATGTTCTTGTGTTCTTGAAACTTCAGCAATCAATGAACGAATTCGACGACAGACTGAGATTTTATGAATAAAGATACTACTTTATTATGTTCACTGTAGATTTATTCTTTCCTCTGTTACTTTTCATTTTATAATTATCATATATAATATATTATGTATCTATATATATATAAATATATATATGTAGGAATTTGAAAAAATCTATTTAATGGATTCATGATGGAGACATGGAGATGCTTATATATAAATTAATTAAATACAAATTCAATTGTTTTAACATTCAATTTTAATTGAAATAATTATCGAATATTCTGAGTCATACTATTAACTAGTAAGTTTATTTTCTATGTTCGGAAGCTGAGTTGCGACTGAGAAAAATCTGTGTATAATTGTATATTATATTATACATATCTAATGGTGTTTATTGGGACACTCCGTCTTAGTAACATAGTAAATTGTTCCGGGAAGCACCACTTTATATACAATGACAAAGTGGTGCTTGTGTGACGGACCCGCAAGCTATGATTCTGGAGTCAAACTTCATTCCGGTCTTGTACATTAGTTTTGTTATAATTTGAAAGGAGGGGAATTTACTAATGGGGGGGGGAGGGGGGCATAGGACCCACCGAGGCCACTTCAGAAACAAATTTACACATAAATTATGCTCGTACAGTGCTGTAGTTAAAGCGTCCTAAATTGGAGAAGGTTCCATTAAGCACCATTTGACATTTATATATTCATCTTCAGGCATTGTATGATGAAAAACTAACGTTTCGTATCACAACGAAAATCCACGAAATCCAAAATCAACGTACATTGTATAGAATTTAATGAAAATTTTAAAAAACATAAGAAGGGAATTAAAAATTAAGTAAGAAAAGAAAAAATTCAAAAAAGAAAATCGTTAATATAAATATTGTAATGTAACAAAAATTTTAAGAAAAATATCTTAAGAACACTACAACCCCCAGAATCTCCTGATACTCTATAGTTATTATATATACATTTAATACTATTTATTCATTCTAAATTGAATGAGTCATAGTCAAAAATAAATTTGTATCGATTATTTCAGGAGACTGAACTGTCTAGCAGATCGCGCTTATGAAATGAATCACATTTCGGCATTAAAATAAATTTTGAAGATTGTAACTGATGACTCTATAAAAACATTTTAGTGGAAATGATTAGATTGGCTAAAATGATTAATAAAATAGAGCTTAAAAGGATTACACTTAGAAATTATAAAATTAAGATATTTCTTTTACTTTGCTGTATCTTGAAGAGTCGAATTTCGTATAACACATTTGTGCAAAATTGGAGTATATACAAATAATAATATTAAAACATTAAATTTACTCAATTAAAGTTTTTCACTACTCAACTTATTTCTAAGCCTTAATAAAAAACCTTAATGAAAATTTTAATTGTTGAATGAAAATTCCTAACCAACATAAAAGATTAGGTTCTGATAAGTATTAAATACGATATTTAATAATACTTAATTAAAAATTGGAAGAATTATTTAGAAAGCTTCTCAATGGAACCAACGAACGATGTTCTGGATGCGTCAGAAGATTTTATAGATGAAACGAATAAAATAATAATAATAATAATAATGAGTGTTAATTAACCAGTGATCATTACGATGTGGACTAAAAATTGTTAACGAATTTGATTGAATCAATAATTAATTTTTATCAAAACAAATTCGATTTCTGAGTGTTTTGAGTTTTAATATTATCTATGAATTAAAAACCTATTTCCTACATATATATTTAAATTTACCCATTTGCTATGTATTTTATTTACTTTAGATGAATTGTGAACGCATCTTTCATATTTAAAATATTAATGTTTATTCAATATAAATTAGGTATAACTTGTATAGCAACTGAGTGCATGTTTATATGTATATATACACACATATATTTTTGTTTCCCTTTATAATATACATGATCGAATTTCCACTTTTTATACATGTACATACACGTACACACATCCACACATGCACCAAACGCACGCACACACACATACACATATACATACACGCATACACATTCTCACACACGTGCGGAACAACTTTCCATAAGGATACATTGTTCTCTACTTTTCCACATCATTTGTTAAAATTCTTTACCTCCTTTACACCAAATTCTTCTGACACTGTACTATGACATAGATATCCTTGATATTTATAAGATATTTATATATACATACATACATCCATATATATATATACCTCTTGTATGTAATTCTTATAATAGTTGTCCTCACAGTCTAAATGTCTAATTACATACATATACCTACGTTCAAAGTGTATCACAGTTACAGTTTTTCATTTGTTTTTGTCTTTTATGCATTTTTATACAAAAATATTCTCGATTACATATGATACACGTTAGGACACTCTGAACGATTGCAAAAGTAATCTATTGTACCGCCGTCTTCCCTATTTCTTCCTTTCGAAACAAAGGAATGTAATTTTCACTCGCGTCTATAAATGCTTGATTTGCTAACCTTGCACACTCTACCACTGATTCATTTAACATCGTTCTTTTCATTACTTGTATCTTGTATAGAGTAAGCATGGATTGATATTAATTGTTTTGCATAAATAATTTGTCTTTACTCTTTCAACTACGACACTTAATAACTGTACACTTGTCTTCGTCCTTGTTTAATCCTTTATTTACACACCAGGTTTGATTCGAGTTCTTAGCTGGGACCTGGTGGAGCACTGAAGTTAAACATGGTCGCTGGGGGACGTCCCGGGAGCGGCTTCGGGGGTAACCTGGGGGTCACGGAACCTGCAAAGTTTGTGAACAAAAATGTCAGTTTTACGTGCGTGTGTTATTATAATTCAATGAAATCGCAATAAAAATGAAACAGCGTGAGAAAGTGAACGAGAATAATGCATTGTAAAATTACAATGTTCTTTAAGATATTAAACATATAAAGAATGTTTGAATACAAGAATGGAGAGAATACAGCACCACCTGGTAACATGGCATAAAGCTATTGCTTATAAAGGAAGCTCGCAAAATCTTGAAAATCGAAATCGCCAATGCATTTGAAATGGTTATTTTATTCAAAAAGAGCACCATCTATTACATATGCTGAATGACGTTTAAACCTATTCTAGATAGTGCCAATACAAGATACAATGCCACTTATACACTTATATCAACAAATGTTAATCAAACATATGAACTAGAATGTATTAACGAATATATGGACAAATTAGTAAATACACAGAATAATATTAAAATCATGCTGCATTAATTATGGTGCCAAACAATAAATACTTAGGGCATTAATTTTTGTTTGATTAAAAATTACTGGTGTGCGACACAAATTATTACAAAAGTTCAAGAGAAAAGTAGCTATGAGAATAAATAATCATGTTCAGGTCAAAACAATCAGGAAACACGAGTAATGCATGACTAAAACAAAGAGTACAGAAGAATAGAGAAATAGAGAGTTAGAAGACAACACCACAGTACACATAATATATAATATAAATTCCAATAAAAATATACGGAATTATCGATAAAAGAACAGACTGAAAACATCGGAAAGATCTTCAAAAAGATCACCTTGCTCCAAAGATCATCCGCAACAGTCGAGGTTAAATCCCTATCGGACAATTTTTGTTCTAAATATTTTTACGAATACATTTCAATTATAATTTAAGGGTCGATACGTTATCAACAAGCTTCAAAATTATTCTTATATATTAAACACTAAGTGTCTATCAAAACGTCATGAAATAACAATATATATATTGATTATTTTTAATTTTAGAATTAGTCATGGGTTTAATGAGATACAGTTTTTGACGATGTTTAAAAATAAAATTAGGTAAATTAATTTCTATTCAATGAAAAAAATTGTCATATATTAATTCTTAATTAATACTAAGGTAAAATATCTAAACTATATTCATTTAAGAAAAAATGAATCAACATTTTAAAACTGTTACTAATAATTAATGTAATGTTTTTTGTTTTTTCATGCCAAGAGATGTTTTAATTAAGATTATAATTAAAAAATATAATAATATCATTATAAATTTTTCATTTTCAATTATACTGTATAAAGCATCATAAAAGGCATACAAAATATAAAAAAATTTGTTTTAATTAAACAAATTTTCTTCACAGAATTAAATGTCAAAAAACTAACTAATAATTATTCAATAGATATTACAATGTTTGCTTGTGGTTGTGGTTAAATTTAATCATAAAAGACAAATTTAGAAATAAAATACCATTTGGTTGCGTGGGTGGTAGCTTGGTAGGGCTCGGTCCATTGAATGACATGTGGCGCCGCGGTACGGTAGCGGGTATTGTGCTCTCCAATGTTGAATTACGCCGAGCAAGTAGCGCCGAAGTACCTGGATTCGGTGTTGCTGGTATCCGTGGTGGTAATGTCACTGGTGGCAAATCCCGCCGCGGCGGCAATGGAGGGGGCGAGGTTCCTTCTCGTGGAGGAAGTATCGGTGCGTTCGGCGCCTGTCTCGCCTGATTCATAACATATTTTCGATTGAAATGATATTGTTGAAGCAGCTGAACAATTGAAATACGAAAGTTATTTAACTTATAAATAAGTAAAGAAATAATGCATGCTGCAAAATGTATCAAAAATATCATTGACCTGTCAGAACCATATCAGCAAATTTAATACATTTTATAAATACGAATACATGTCAAATTCTCAAGTAGTTGACTACAATAATACTGAATTTATTATCATATCCAGTGCAATAGAGGTATCCGATATAATATTGATAACTATATGGTGAATTAAATATACCTTTTTCAGTTTAACTAAATGAAAAATAAAAGATAATTAAGTATTAAGTAAATAAGAGTGTTTAATTGTGTATATACTGAGATCTAATAGCAAATAACAATTCTGTACAAAATCTTTGCCATTAATTCAGTCTTAATTCATAGTGAATTCATACTTATCCATGTGATTCTTAAACAGTGCATCAATTAACTGAGAATAAATTGTTTTCTTCTGATCTCGAAACGATCTCAAATAGAATTTTTTTTAAATTAAATTTAATTAGAAATTATTCTACACACGTTTAAGTTTATCTATAACATGAATGCATGTTTCATAAAATGATACGATAAACTATTGTATGAGAAAAAAAAAACTATAAATACAAGAAAGATAATTAAAAAAACTATAAAACGTACCTGTTGTGGTGATTCGCTAATTGAACTTTCCCGTCTTCGTCTGGGCGGTAAAGGAGGAGGCGGTTGACTAACAGGCGGCGAAGGTGGTGGTGGCATTGCTGCACCCGGGCTACCACTGGATGAAGTCATACTTGATAATGTACCCATTGTCCCAATTGTACCCGAACTGAAGCCAAAATGCGTTGTTTGGTGAGAGTGATGGTGCTGCATATTATGACTCGGAGATCCTAGTTGTGGACTGCTGCTCGGTGTTCCTAATGAAAGCGCCGACATATTTAACGAGCCTGGTGAATTAGGCGCAGGTCCTAAAATTTGCGAAAATATAAACATTGAAGTACAAATACATTTAATATGATTTATATTAATGACAATAATCAAAGTTTTGTCTTAAGAAATAGCAATCAGTATAGTTAAAATAAGTCACCTAAAAGAACAGGAGCAAATACACTATGGTCTCCAGTATGTGGTGGTTGGGTCGCGTGCGGTGGCGTTTCAGGCAACTCTTGCTGTCGAGTAACCTCTGATGGAGGATCGTGTAGTCGTACACTTGATGCCACAGCTTGCAATGGTGCTGGCAATTTTCCACTCAAACTTCTGGCTTTTATTCCTGGAGATTTTAGGTTTAATTCTGGCCATTTTCGAGCCTAAATAATATATTAATATATGCAATTTATTATTATTATTAAAAGTATATTAATTTTTGTGTACATAAAAGAAATATTATATTTAAAACAAATAAAAAAAATAACATTTACATGACTAGAAAATATGTTTATAAAAATATAAGAATGTAGGACGTGACATCGCAATATATATTACTCAAGCATAAAAACGACTTACAAACTTTGGAAGTTGTTTACAATTTCTTGGTTCAATTTCTAAACTTTTTTGGTATAAATAGTCACTAATTTCTTTCTCAGTTATCTCCGGAGGAAAAGGTGATAAGTTTTCAATAAAGTATCTAATACGTGGCTCCAACGAAAGACAATATGGCTGATTTTGGTATTGCTGAATTTCACCAGTAATTTCAGCGACTTTCCGTCGTTTACTAAAATTGATAAGTTCTGGACTATTCGGCAAATAGTCTGGATTACCTTCTTCGATGTGTAATATATTTGTTAAATACATTCCTAATAAAGAGTAAATATTTTCATTATTTGAGAATCATATATTATTGTTTGATAAAATTTTAATAAGAATTAATATTTTAAAGTATTATATTAAAATTTGCTTTAATAACAAAGAAATATATTTGTTTTGATCGAAAATAAATTTTAATCGTTTAGTTTGTATTACAAAATGTTTCATACCAAAAAATGGTACACATGGTGGATTAATCGAGCGCAATTTTTCCTGGTATTTTCTATAGTGATCACTGTTGAGCTCGCGAGCTTCATCAAGTGCTTTTTCAAGTCTTGCAGGAATTTGCTAAATTATATTTATATAATTTTAGTTACATATGTAAAATTGTTTAATTAAACTTTATAAAAGTTTAGAAAATATCACTCTATTTGATTATTAATAGACGTAAAATAATATATTTTATTTACCTGAAACGTATATTTGAGTCGAAAAACTGATGCAGAGCCCATAGCACTAATTATTGCCAAGACACCATTGAAATTATTAAGATCTTGGCACACCATCATTACTTCAATCGCCCGAGAAACAATTGCAACTCTTTCTTCAAGGTTTTCTGTTTCTAAAATAAGTTTCTCAAGCCACCTCGTAAACTGAAACATTATTAAAAATAATTAATTTAACCATCTTATATTTAAAAGATATTTGAAAAATAAATGTAAAAAACAAAAAAAATTATTCAATTATAAATAAAATAGTAAAAATATAATAAATTTTCCTTTGAAATTGAATAATGAATGCAGAAAAAAAGATTTTTATTTATAGAAACAGTTTTAATTGTTATTAATATTAATAATAAAAGAAATAACTATGTTTAAAATGAATTAATTTTATTATAATAGGATTTCTTACATTTGTCGTATGCTTGATCATTTTCAATAAATTTGGTGAAGTTTTTTCTTTATCCCTTTTTGTCCACACTGAGCCTACTAATTCTGAAGGTTTTACAGTTCGATAAAGCTCGAATTCCAATAAAGTTAACTGTCTGGCCAATTCAATAGGGTGTAACTAAAATATTTACATTACTGCTTTAATTATATATTGATTATGTAGACTATAATTAAACTTTTTTTTAATAAATAATTTACAAAATTAAAATTATATACCATAATACATATTCTGAAATTACTGTATAATATTAGATATAAACTATAATAGTTGAGTATATTATGTCTGAATATAATAATCTTAAAAAAATCGAACCGTAAGTAATCCATATTCTTCTTCAGATACTTTCAAATGCCATTCGATAGGTGGTGGTGAGCGTTCAAAACTGAATGTTATTGGACGCTGTTCCGAAGGTTCACATTTTCTTTGAACAATTTTAATAACTGAATCTACCCACTTTTTCATTGATTTACTCGGTCGATCTTCATTTAAAAACATTTGCAATTTTTCGAGTAAACTCCGATCTCTTTCAAAGTCATAAAAATGATGATCAACCTTAAAACATAATTTCAATACTATTAATACTCTTAATGTCTTAACAGACAGTCAATAAAAATATAAAATAAATTAAATACCCAATGTCTAAGAACATTCAGTACTCGGAACTGAACTGGCTGACAGAATTCTTTACGATATCTTTTCCAATCTTCTCTAGCATTTATCTTACATCCAGTTGGTCTTTCATCTACTCCATATACTTCTGATGGTTCGGGTATATTAAATCTTTCTATTAATAATGACAAAAGCTCTTGCGGTGAGCAAAAACTCCTAAAATTTATATCAATTGAAATAATTAAATTTGAATTCATAATAATGCAAAAATGGTTTAAACTTAATAATCGTTACATAATTTGTATACATTTTAAAAATAACAATATCTTTTTAAATTGAATAATTCTGTTCAAAATAACTGAGCAGTTTGCTTAATTTCAAATTACAGTAAAATATAAGGATTCAAAAATCCTAACACGACCAAAATATAACCAAATAACATATGAACCTACCTATAAGTCGTAAGGAACGTTCGCACGAATGCTGGATCGGCATATATGTGGTAGGTCAGTCGTTCAATAAGTTTGACCAAAGTGGCACCTTTGATAAGTGGCACACCGCCATTTTCTCTTGCTTCGAGGACTATGTTCTCAGGACCGTCTTGTTCTGCAAACCTATACATAGTTTTTGGTGGCAATTTGAGTGGGTGTTTGCGTTCCTCGTCGAGTAAAATACTGTCCAACGTACGCTCCAACATGCTCTTTGTATTCAACATCACCAAATCAGCCATCCAGCTATTTTTATCTTCAATTGATTTCGCCACAAGGATCACGTTTGGCTGATCACGAGGTGCAATTTCAAATGAATTTTTTATTTCTGGAAATATAATTTGTTTCAATATAGTATTTAATAGTATTTTATAATTTTGCGTAAATGTTAATCTTCTTTTTAAATTAAAGTAATTAGGAATTTTTAACTATATTTTGCAAACTAAACTACAACTTTATAAAAAATTTTGAAGCCAAATAAGATAATAACCATCAGTATCTTCTCGATCGATGATATCTACTTTCCGGATGTAAAACTTTTCTTTGATTCGTAATTCGCCTTGATGAGCCGGATGACTACCACCTACACCGACTGCTGCTACGCTAACGCTAACCCTTTTCCCCCCGCTAGGCTTACACAACATCAGTAGACCATCAAACAGTAACGCTCTCCTTTCTGTCATTCTTCTACCATTACTTCCAATTTTATTCAACATTGCCTCTGTGCATTAACATAATAACAATAAAAATTAAGTTAATAAAATAAATTATTTCTAAAATAATATCTTATAATGTAAACATACTTTACATAGAATTATATTTTATAAAATCTTAGTTATTATTTATTGTTATTTATTTTTATTAAACATACCACGTATAAACTCATTGCAGCATTGTCCAACTTCTTTTTGGTCCCAACCATCAATTGTTTTCTGCAATTCAGTAGTTTTTTCAAGTGCTGCTTGGCGGCGTGCACGACTCTGTATACGGAGCGCGTAGTCATTTTTAGGATGCGGTGGCACTAGTGACGTTAGTGATGTTTGCAAAGGATTTAATAAACCCAGAACCTGTTCTAATGACTCTGCATCTTCTGAGCTTGGAGTGCGTTCATGTAATATCTGTGATTTCAATATATTAAATTAAAATGAAATCAATAGAATAACAGTGCATAGAATTTATAAATTGAAAGTGGTTTGGATAGAAATGAAAAAGATTAATTGATACTTATATTAATTTCAGTTAAATGACGTGTTCAGTATTTGCGTACCTTAATATAATCGAAGTACAAAAAAAAGTGCCATACAGGCTGCATTAGAAGTTTTGGTAAATAATATTTTACGGCTTCCTTGAAGCCATGTCCAGCTGCTCGTAAAGCTACACTAGCTTCCGACCTCGATAATAACCCTGTTAATACGTCTCGACTAGCAGGACTATTCATATTTTCAGCGTATCTGGAAGCAATTAAGAAGTTAATATGGTATTTATATTTATTAAAATTCAAGCGTTAAAATGATTTATAATAATTTTATAATAATTATAATTCAAAAATATGTATCAATTGGTATACAGTTAAAAGGTCAATTTTTAATATTTACAAAAGATGTATAGGATTGAAGACTAATAAAGTAAAAAAATAGGGAAACTTATATACTTTTTATTCTCAGGGAAACAACTAATTTTTTGAATTCAATAAAATGAGAATAAATTGTATTATTCGAAATATTCTACATAATACATATTCGAAGGACATACTTAATATACTCTTCGAATTCCTTAGCTTCGGCGAGTTCTTCGAAGCAGGAGCCAACTGTAGGAGTTTGTTTTTCTTCTGCTATTTCCATAACGTCTTCCAGACTACCCAGCAAAGTCACAGTAACTTCATAGATATCCAATATATTACAAAATAGTGTCTCGATCTCACTTGGGTTTTGAGTTAATTTCATGATTTCTTCTCTAAATACCTATTTCAAAATAAAAATAAATTGTATAAATTAAATAAATCAAATAGTAATTATTTAAACCCAATAAAATGTTTAATGTCGCACAAACAATTTTATCAAGAGTAAAATTTGTGTAAAACTATTTGGCTTATAACATAAATATTTAATTTTTAAAATAAATAGTATTATATGTTTTATAAATGATCGTGTTACATTGATTTCAATTAACATGCATTACCTTTATTATCATATGTAAATCACGTAAATACTGTCTCTCGTCATTAATGAGATCTCGCACAGATTCTTCATATGTCTGTGATACGACAGATCCTAAGCCGCTCTGCGGACCTTCAGGGCAATCGTCTTGGTAAAACATGTCCATAAGAACCTACGAATAAAATATCAATAATTTGTATGATCAATTGATTATGCTTATACAAAACAACAATACGAACAGTAAAAGCGCTAGACACGCCATCTGCTCGAAAGAACGAGCAAAATTGAAGTTCGAGTACAAATTCAGAGTTCAAGCCAAAATTGAATTCACACACATTCAGAATATGATGCATATAGATAAACAGAAATTTAGATTTAGATATCGTAATAGTACAAAATTCGCGTTGGAATTCAAATTATCTGGATCAAGCAATTCTTATGAATGTATAAAGATCAAACTTAAAAAAAATGTGTAACAAATTATTACTATTATTATTCTATAATTTTTATTAAATACATTGATAACGCAAACTCACATTTTTGTAAAAGAATACTTTAATAAAAATGTATTAATTGAAGAATTCTAACGCGATTATTCTGAGAAACTTAATTAATATAATTTTGTATTCTTTTTTTGTAGTTGATTCAATATTTTCAAACTATAATATGTTTTCAGTATGTTAATATAAAATTGCTATTATGCTAATGTGATATAAAATATATTTTGAAATTATATAAATAATATTATCTTCAATTTTAAAGGCGTTAAACGCTTTTTTGTATTGATTTTTTTATTAAAACTTAAAAACTGACGTTCGTATTATACATTCTATTTGAAGAATGCTTTTACATTTAGCAAGATCAAATAATATGAATACTTTCCAATTTGAAAGTAATTATTGGATACACTTAATTTTGGTATTTATTATTCTCAGAATATTGTGTACTAAGAGGAAGCTCTAATAGCCCATAATATACCAGTAATATAATTTAATATTCAATATGCATGGCAATATACCTATAATGTACTTAGGGTAAATTATTTAATATTATGTGCTATTAGAGAGGATACAATGCACAGAATGTTCACAAAAGACAAAGTTTTTTTTCGCTTTGAGTTCAAGAAGTAGTATTACAAGTCGATGAAAATGAAAGGAACAAAACACACAGAGAGTTGATTGATATACTTGTTTAATTTGCTACGCTTTTTGGTTTTCCATTTGTTGGGAATTTAATCACGGGTACGTACCACCTAGACAGCACGACCGCAGAACGAGCATGGTTGGTGTTGTTTAATGTTAGTGGAAAGCATGTAACCAAGCACAGAATGTATGCAGCCACAATTAGCTCGTGACTACTCACTAATTCCAAAATAAACTTTCGCTTTTGTTTCGTATTATGCATCACGTCAATGCAAAAATGCATTAATATGTAATGAATTATCTTATTCTACTTTTTAAACAATTATTTTGTTTAACTTCTGCATAATTAGTACATTGTAAGAAACTCATTATTTCTTTCTTCGAAACTAAATCTTATTAAAAAGTTAATAGTAAACATTTTGCAACTATATTGTTCATACGAAATTCAAATGGTTTTACAAATGTATAGAATGATGTTACGATGCTGTAATGTCTAATAATAAAAGATTTGCCAGATAAATACATTCTTTTTAAGATTTATTAATTATTCTAAATTTTTTATAAATTGTCATAAAATTATAAAATATTATTATTACAATATTCTATTGTTCAAGTTTTAAATATAATCACTTGTACAATTAAAATTAAAAAAAGAAAATATTATGTTTTTTATTTGAAGAAATAATAGGATTATTAATTGCTGATAATAATATAATTATTGTTTAAAAAGTAGCTTTCATTCTTAAAAAACAATTATTACACTATTCTACAGAAATTTATCATCATCTAACATAATATTCATGACAGAATTAAATTCAATGGATTATTAATATTTATTTTATTTAAAATTTTGTTTGAAATTGCATATTTTAATTTTGAATTAACTCTATCATGATGATGCTATTAAATATTTATAATTTAAGACACTTACCATATCAGCGTACATTGCGACCCTTATATCTTCACACGATATTTCAACATGGCGGATATTCTTCACATAATTACCCGCTAACTAAAATTACCAATCAAAATTAAACATTAATTAATCTTTTATATAATTGATTAATTTAATTATGATATAATTATTATTATATAATATTATTATATATTAATTATTTAGCTTACAGTTAAATAATAAATGAATTTTCAATAAACCTTTAATATATCAGCCGAAATGTATTCCAAAACTCCAACCACAAAATAGCTAACTTGAGAGTCAATTTTATGCTGAAGTACTTCCTGAAAAGTATATTTCTTATGTTAAAATATAGTAACTAATGCGCATGAAAATAATTTTAAAATAATTAAAAATTAATTTCATTATTATTATGCTGAATATTATTTATATCCTGAACGTTATAACTTTAAACTTAATATTATTTCATTACATATTGATATACAAAAATGTACTTTTTATATGAATTAAAACTAATTTTAATAGCAGAAATCTTATGAAAATACATGTTTATAATAATTTGTATTCCATCATACCTCGTAAATAATATTCATTCATACGTTTAAACATCAAAATTAATAATATTTAATTAATAATGTTTAACAATTCATATGATTTAATATATTTTTGCAAATGTAATATTTTCATAATTATAAAATATGGATTATATAAATAATTAGAAAATGAATAAAAACAAAATATAAATTCAAACTTTAAATAACTCTTTGATTAATTAACTCAAAAATACATGTCTAAACAAAAATTCTAATTAAATAATTTCCATTAAGGCCTATTTAGCATTACATTATTCTTATTAATTACAATATATTTTATAAACCGGTTTATAACAATTATTCATACTTTTTGGAGTAACTGATGAATTTTGTCAACGGGAAGAACCAATGGTGATTTCTTTTTGCCTTTCTCAAGCACTTCCTTTGCGTCGCGTAATGCCCATTTGTCGATCGGCGTCGGAAAAGTTTGTCGCACTCGTTCCTCGACATCCTGAGCTGTATGGGGCGGCGGATGACCACAAAGCATACCAAGCATCCTCAGAATTAGACTTTCTACATAATCCAAGGCATCTTCGCGAGCCTCCAAACTTGGATGGACTTGCTGCAATACCTGAAAAAAATATTACTTGATCAATTTGCCAATAATACATTCTGAATTGTATTCACTACCCTCCACAATATAATTAAATTTAAAATTGTGTTAAATAATTTAAATCAATGCATATTATTGTAAATAAAATGTAATAAAATAAAATTAACTTAAGGAAATTAAGGATATAATATAATCTATTTCTTCATTTAATTATCCTACTATTTTACTACATACATTTTTCAATTCACTTTTTAATACCCAAAAAAGATAATACACCCCCTCGTGACTCATAAAGGTACATATTCTTTTCTTTTATCGCAATTGCTAAATGAAATCTTTGACGTGACATGATAAAATTCAAAGACTTTCAAAATATTTGGCTAAAATGCTTCAATACAAAACGACATGTAATATAACTGTAATTATTCTTAAATATTGAAAAAAAATGATCAAATGGTTTACCCTGCGAAGGGAATTGACAAAAACTCCTTTCCATTTTGCCGCGTTCTCTTCTTTCTTAAAGTCGTAGCCCAATGACTCGCCCACGACCGAAGCCGGCGAGGCGAACATTTCGCCGTTTTACAGCGTAGGAGATAAAAAAGGTTGGAGGAGGGGAAAAACATAGACATATACAGTCGAAATAATTGTTTAAGGACATGAATGACGACGAAGGCCGGTGGCTTCGGTGTCCCAAAAAGTATCACTCCGGAGAGTCACCTGGTGTCACTAAATACATCGCTTGTTCTCAAACCACTGTCATTTCCAACTAATCATCCTTTTTAAGTTGATGCAACCTGAAAACAGTAATTCACGTTTATATAATCTTTTCAAAATGATGTAATTCTATTAAATATATTGATTTCTTAAAATATAAAATGTGCACCAAGAAAAACGTTTAGATGGCACTGGTAAATGTTATTTTAATTTGGATAAATGTTCTAATAAACCAGTACGTGTATAACAATCACTAACTTGTACCATTTCAACATTTTGCTCTGTGCGTTGTTAAGAAATGTAGGAATTAGAGTAGTTTATGAAACTTTTCTTTAATCTTTTAGCTGGTTGGAGATTTTTTTGTTTATCAATTGAGTATAATTTACTAGTATTACATACTATTTTACAAGTCATATCCAGCAATATAATTAACACTTTTTTAAGTTTAATGATAAAAACAGTAAAGCATCCTTGGTTTTGCTAACTGTTGTGATTTTGAGAACATCAAATTATTTATAACTTTGTTAATTATACAGTTATTAAACATAACATTCGTAAACAAAATCAGATTAACGACATTATGATACGTTTTTAGTGGCTTTTAAATGCAATTAATTAAATAAAAAAATGTGTTTCTTATAATTATGAACATTTATTTTAAGTATGTAAAAAGTTTGACAGATGTCTTATTTATTTATTTTAAATTGCTATCACATAGTTAAATAATCATAATTGCTCATTTATTCTTATTTTATATAACTCAAATTATTTTAATATTTTAAAATTCTGCATTAAAACATTGTTATGTAATATTTATGTAAAATAAACATAAAATTGTTAAATTAATTTTTTAAAACATTTAATTAGGTTAATCAATTTTCTTGACAGTAACAGCAATAAAAAATATCACTGAATATCTTTAATTCATTTATGTATTGTGAATTGTATGTTTGCAGAATAAATATTTTTCTTAATTCAATTACAAAGTTATATTTAATGTATTATTAATATAATTTTGGTTATTACTCAAGACAATAGATATTTATTCTTTAATGAATAAATGTTATCTGATAGCAATGCTTTATTTGTCTGATTAGATCATTTGTAAAATTTTGATTAATCCATTACAAGACTTATAAATAATTAGTTAATTAACTAGAATGTTAATTTTAAAGAAGTTTTTTCGTATAAAATTGCTATGTAAAAGAAACATACATTCAATAACATAATATTAATACAATATCATATATTTTTAATGTTTTTAATTCCATTTTATTTCAAGTTAACAGTGTCATAAAAAATATAAATTATTTTTAAAATAAATTCTAAAAATAATTCATGCTCCAAATCTTATGATATATTATTGATATATTTATTATTTGAACTGTAATTAAAACGCATATCTATCTGTAATTAAGTAGCATATCTATTTATAACTGGAATTTTCTCATCTTTTTGCTTATTAAATATGTAAGCTATATAAAATTAATTTCATGATTATATCTAATAATTTTTATATTTTAACTCATTTTATATTTACAGAATGAGAAAAAGCTGTATTCGCATTAATATTATTGAATACGTTGTGTTAAAATATACTTATTATTATTATTATAATTAATTTAAGTAATGTGTTTAAAATTGATTAAATTAACTATTTACGAAGAATTTTAAAATATCTCATTAATACTTTCGTTTAATTGCATATTGTAATATTTTCGTTTAATAATATAAAAATAATATTATTTAGTTAGTTATATATTTCAATAATTTGCTGCTTTTCATTTAAATCTATTTTTACAATAACAATTATATAATGATATTAAAATAGAAAATATTCGGTAAAAAATTATACATTCTTATGATATTTATTTAAATATTTCATTTATCAACTTTATAAATAAAAATTTAACACAAAATATAACATTATTTACAATTACAATTACAAAGTTTAAAAAATTACAAGCCCTCTTGTATATTAACATTTATGACAATACCATACCAATACAAATTACAACCAGTAAAATGTTTGTGGTTTTCCGATTATAACACAAATTTAAGCCACCAATATTACAATGCACAAAATTTGTTTACAGTGAAGTGAATGAAATGAAAACATGAAAAAAAGCACAACTTTCAAAATAAAGTCAAATGATTTATGTCAAACCAATGTCTTTTGTCCGCGATTGTTAAAATACGTCATTTAAACAGTCTCAATTTCTGTAACTTGCATCGATTGTTATTTATTTTACCCCAATTTGTAAACACTTAGACAAATGTCCGAATTTCATGCGGTATTTCAACATTCCCTTTTATCAAGTCATTATAAATTTTTTTTAAAGATTTTTATTCAACAATTATCATTCAGAATGTACACACAAATTCATTGTTGCACAAACCAATCGCTATACAACCTTAAAAGAGTTCCAATTACAATTGCTACAATTCCAAGTTAACTAATTTACTTATTTATCCTGCGCTAATCTACCGAAAACTAAAACAGACTGTTCAAATATGTTTGATAGTAAACAGCCAGAAGAAATAAATAAATGAAACATCGAATTGTTCGTCTCTCGCGTTGTTACTACAATCTGTAAATCAATTTTTTGTGCAAAAAACCCAACGGATTTGAAAAACACAAAAAAAAAAAAAAAAAAAAAAAAAACCACTGAAAACATTGACAGCCCCTGATCGCGACCTTTAAATGTCACGCGTGTCAATGTTCAAAACAACAAATCCGTGCTACGGAGCGGGCTGACCGTAACGTTAACGAATGAATCGAAATCACGGGGAAAGCATCGCCTGAGAAAATGCACACATTCCAGCAAGAATTCGCATGAAACTGGTTCGAAACGCGATCAAAACAAATGTCGACACGGCGGCCATTAGAGTTTAGTTTCGCGAAATGTCAATGTCAAAAGAAATGTCAAAACACTTTTCGCGATGCAAAAAAAAGGAGCCACGGCGAACGAAAGAAATCGAAATTAACGTAACAGAGACAAGATTTTTTTGCACAAAGTTAATGCAGTGTCGCAACCTGCGGGCAGACGAAGACAGAAAGATATGAGATGAGAAAGTAAACAAAAAGGGTCAAGTTAACAAAGTGCATGAAACGGGGCGAATTACTTGTTGGTCCGGGTGATTAGGCGACGTAAACAGAGGCGGAGCGAGGTTTCAGTCGACGTGGGGCTGCGGGTCCGATGGGTACTAGAACAACATATCACACGCCCCCGTTAGGGCACAACGGCGGTCATGCAAAATAATAACACGGTCGCGGACGTATGTGCGTATATCAACTGCGACCTGCGAGAAGGGACCCGCGTTGCGAAACGTCCGCGGCCGCTCTTAACCTTAAACTCGGACACGACTATTGGCGGATTACGTCAAAATGGCGTGCGTTTTGGAATTTCGGATGGGTTTTTAGATAGAGGCTCGAGAGGTGCCGCGTTTGTCTTTGTTCGTTGACAGGCGTTGGACAAGGACAGCGTCGAGTGCTAAAGTTGATGGTCGATAAATCAAGGACCAGTTTTCGAGAGACCGCGAAATTAGGTTATGATGATAAAATACGCAAATTGATGCGATCAATTTTGTTTGTCTTGAAGATTTTGAGGGAAAGCGTGAGGGTAATTTCATGAAAAGTGAAAGCAATTGTTGGCAACAAAGTTTACTATTGTCGAATTTTTAAACTTTTAAAATTTTTTTTTTTTTTTTCGCGAGTTTGAATTTTCAAAATATTATTGAATTATTGTAACTACAAGAGAACTTTTTTTAGAATAAACTTTTCAGTACCATTTTGGGTTGATCGTTTTAAAATTTAAAAGAAAATTGTGTAGTTTTAAGGAAACAACGATCAACTGATCCAAGTATTTTTTGCTTGTTTCAAACTGTGATTAGAAAAGGACGAATAATTTAATTTAGGATGTATAGGTTTTTAAGGTGATCCGATACTAAAAGCGAATCGAATTAAATTTATTTTATTCAACTTATAGTTTTGTATGCAAACCTAAAAATAAATAAAAATTTAAATGTCCTCAAAACTTAACAGTGTATGAAACTTGTTAAAATGATATAAATTTGTTTTCTTCTAGGACTTCCGCGTATTATATATGTATATATAATTTTGGTATATTTCAAGCAGTATATTATTATTAAAAATTTATCTTAACATGTAATTATTAATGAATAATAAAGAATTTTATTCTTTTAATAATTTTTCACATATTTCTTAGCATATTTTAAATATGTCCAGAAACTGGTTATATATTATTTATTTTTGTGTAAAATAAAATAATACAAGAAAGTTTATTAAGTAATATAATAGAAAATCGGAGATTTGTAATTTAATATTATTAAAAAAGTAATATTATCTACATATATATAAGTATTATATTGAAGTGTGTATAATAATCCAAAGTAGATAATGAATCTTTGGGAATAATTGGATACAAATATTGCCCTGCCTTATTGTGCCTGAAATTAACAATTAATTAATAAATTTTATAAAAAAGGAATTATAATTTTTCTAATAAAGCATTTTCGTTATAAATTGTTTAGTAATAATTTTCTCACGAAATTAATCTTGTTTAAATAACATTAACTTCTTTCATTATACATTTTTATAAACAATTCGTCGAAATTTTTATATTTATCACTATTGGCTATATTAAGAAAACAAGGAAAGAACATTTTTTTTTAATTCGTTAACCATAATTAAAATTGAATGATTTGTAAATATTATAATTTGTATGCATATATAAACAATAATAGATTTCTAAACCCAATGAAATGAACCGTTCAAATTATTCTACCGCACAAACTGTCAGTGTTTCTAATTATCTCATTTCAACAGAAATGAAACAGACAGAGACACAAACATATTTGTGCGGAACGTATAGCGTTGAATGCAATTCTCGAACGCAAAAACCCATTTGAAATTTCCATTTACAACATTGTTTGCAATCTTAATAAGGTTCTATGCATTCTACATTCTAAAGTGCTTTATTTTCATTATTTGCGTCAATTCCTCCGTTCCTTTTCTTCAAAACGCTTCCATTCACCGTTCCCTTCCCTCGCGTTCGAATTCCCCTTCCACGTCCATTAAATGTAAGACCCGTGAGAAATCCCCATTGCTTCCTGCTCTCGCAGCTACCCCAATTCGAGGGTTAAATAAGGATGCCGCGTTCCCCCACGCCCCTGAGCTATCACCAATCATGGAGCGCCCGGGGTACCCCCTCCCGAGCCGTCCCCCGCTGGCTTCAGTACCCGCCGAACCTAGACAGAAACGGCGACAAAGCGACGAATCCGCGATTGCGAACTGTCGCACCGAAGCTCGATCGGCGCCGAATGTTACCCGGGTTATCCCGGGTTGTGACCAGGTGGACTAAAAGGTCGCGCCCGCTCGGGCTCGATCAATTCCGGTGGCCGGGAAGCCGCGATGGTGTGATCTATCGTCATCCTTGCGAACAAACTGAATCTAACACAAAACAACGACGATTAATAACAAGCGGCGAAGGGGGGGTGCGACGAAGCCGAAAAATTAACGGAAAATTTAAAAAGCGAAGCGGGGAAGTAACAACTTGTCTCGATCGGCGTTCAAATAACGACGCTAAAAGGAGCCACGGCGGAATACGCGGGAAATGCGGGCGGTGTGAACTCGGCGGGGACTCGCGGCAAGCCCTCACCAATGAGCAGAACAGCCGTCGGCGTCGCGGCCTACAAGCGGGACCATGTCCAACGGCTCGCCGACGTCGTGCCTGCTAAACGGTGAGGGCGACATCGGCGCGGGGGACGATATGGTCGCGGCGACGAACGACGAGCAGCTGGCGCCGAGCGACAGCAGCGCCGTCGACGCGAAGAGCGGCAGTGGCGGCGGCGGCGGCGGCGGCGTAGGCGGCTTCCCGTGCGACTTCGACCACATGTACGCGAGCATGACCGACAACGGCGCCACCGCCGCGAGCACCGCCACCAGCCCGTTACGCGGAAACGAAGCTCGTCATACCGACCTCTCGGAGGTCAAGCACCTTAAAGAGCTGCTGCTGCTCCACCTCGACCTCATCCAGCAACAGTCCGAACAGCTCGTCACCAAGGACAAACTGCTAGCCGCGCTCAAACAGGAGAATGAAACGGTACGGGGGGAGGGGTGGTACGAGCGTCGGAGCGCGCAGGCGTGCCCGTTGTTGAGGTTAGACGCGGGTTCGCTGCGCGTTGCGTTTCTTGTTTGCAAACTTTTTGCCTTTATTCTCTTTCTCTGTTTTAATTCCAAATTCAAGTGCATTTCAAAGTCCCTGGCTTTTTTTTCGCGTCTGTCTGTATGCGCTGTGGGGTTATTTATTTTTGTATTGCATGGACAACGTAATCCGATTGCTGACACTCTTTTAATGGTTTAAGGTGAAATGTTAATGGCGATGTTTAAATTTTCAATGTTAAGTGCATGTCTTTAATTCACTGTTAGGTATAATTAGACAAGCTTTTTTTCGAGCACTGTTCAGTCCTTTCGTGCAATCAAATTGATTTGTTTGTGTTTACGCAGCACTTCCGATGTGTCACGACAATGACTATTTGTTTATTGTCCGAGCCAACTGAGATACATGCAACTGTCATGTGGCATAGTGTTCGATACGTTCGTGTTTGTCAATTGCTTCAAGTGTAATTGTATAAATATTGTATTATGTTGGTTTTATTGTAATTATTATGTAATGGCTTGATATATGTATTTTTCGAAAGAAAATAAACAAATTTGCCACAAGAATATAAGAGCATTTGCTTTTTGTAGTTTTTTTTATATATGCTAAATCAGTTTTGACAATTTGATCACAAAATAGGGATATTTGTTTACTTAACGGCATTAATCGTTGAATGAAAGTCAACTTTAATAAATTAATTAATAATGTAATAATTTTGGAAATGTTATGCATTACACAAGTATATTTCAATAAATTATACAAAGTATTAAATATTGAATTCGAAATTATAGTCATTATTTTTGATATTTTAGATATACATATTTTCAACCAAATTTTTGCAATAGATGTAGTCATGTGTAGAAACTTAATAATTTTAGAAATTAATTATTAATTTATGACTGACATAAGGATATAAATATTCTACTTTGAATTTAATGATAATGGATTCTTTAGTATAAGATTAATTGTTTTTTTTTTAAGATCAGATGGACAATATTACTTTTGCTTTGTATTAATTAAAATGTTTAATTAATTAAAAATGAGATTTGTTGAAGTTTAATTGATTTAGGATAATTTTAATTAACTTCTTTTTTATTCAATGAATAGTTTTTTTTTTAAATTTTATTTTTGCAATTAATTATTTACAAAAATAATAATTATCAAGTATTAAAAAAAGGTTTTTTTAATTTGTTATTAATTTTCTTAATTAATCACTTAATTATTCCAATTTTTGTGCGAAAAAAAAGTTAAAAATAATTAAATTATTACTTAAATAATTAATGCCTTCAATATTTATAATAGTTTTTTTGATTAAATCTAATTTACTTGATAAGGCAATAATATTAATTAAATAACGTTGTTTAAATGTTTGTCGATACATAAAAAAATTGGATTAATTTACTCTAATTCAAATTTAAACCATTATATTCATAAAAAAATCAGGCATTCTTTAAAATAGCAACCCGTTAAAAAAACCGGTACGATTCGGGAAAAAAGAAACATTCCCACCAAAAATTCATATTGCGCTGTTATTTGTTTTGAGCGCGCCGTCAGATCATGATTTCTCGATCTGAAATATAGGTTATTTTTTCAAAGTTCTTTTGTGTTTTGAAATACCGCGTTGTTTTATAGAAATTAAAGTTAGTTCGTCGGTTTACAATTTGAGTGGATGTACGTTTCTTTTCAGACAATCGTTCTGAAAGTAAATTTAACGTATTTGTTCCTGTATTTGGCAGCAAGTTATATCGGTTTTTGAAAATGCCGACGATCGGGAAATATTATTTCCCAAAAGAGGTTATACGAGTTTTTTCATCTACAACATAAATACATAACATGCGAAATAACCGAACCGAATTGAAATAATGCCTCATTGAGACTCGCATTAATTAATTTCAATGTTAATGTTTATCATATGTGTCAGTTTAAAGGCAATATTGTTTGTATTATTTTATTTCATGAATGGTAGTTTGTGCACTTGTTTTATTAAGCAACAAAAGCCAAGGATAAGATAAAGTATTGTGTATTACAGCAACATTCAACTAAATGTTTTTTAATGATAAATAAATAAATAACTTAATAATTGTTTGATATTGCGGTTTTGTATTTTAATTAATTGTGCTAAACTATTGATAATATTACTATGCATGATTATTATTATTGTTCTTGTCAGTTGAGTGTATTTAATAGGAAATTAATCTTTTTTTTCTGTATATTTGGTTTGTAATTATATAATAGCAAGTATATAAATTAGTTTTGAAATTATTTGATTACAATTTATATTAGCTTTTGATTAGTGGTGGTTGTTAGACAAATTAAGATTATGAGTTGTGAAAAAGAAAATATTTTTTTGTTGTGTGACAGGTTAAGTGTTTGTAAAGATAAGGTGCATTTAACTTGTGTTATTAAATGAAGTGCTCTATGAGATTTAAGAAAGATTACGTTATGTAGTTTGAAGATCAATGGCTATGATAAAAAGTAGCGGGAGTATTTGAATTGCATGTTGTGGATATATTAAAGTGCTCTTTTTTATTTCTTTTCTTTATATTGAACATATCAAATAATTTCAATTTTTTTGTGTATAATATTAATGATCAATTTTAATTAATTATAATTATTTAATAAACAATAAATTATAAAATAATTATAGCATATAATATTGTAATTTAAAAAAAATTAATGTATTGTATTTAGAATTTTATTTGTACTTTTATATATTTATTTTATAAATCTATAATACTATGTAATTTAAATTATAATTGCTTATAATCATTTTCTTTTATAGCTTAAGCTCCGATTGGAGCGTATGGATAGACGTGTAAGTCTACAAAAATTACGTAGTGAATCTGCAGATAATGTTATATCTGGTCCAGAACGTACAAGTTCACGATCTCCTCCTCCTATAAATTCGGTAATATTTTATTTTATATTAAATCAAAAGTATGCATGAATTGTGTTTTATATTTATTTTTGGTTCAGAATTGACATATGACACTCGCATATAGAATGCAAATTAATTATTTTTTTATGCGTTTTAAATAAATTATTAAATCATTTAATAATTATTAAAACTGTTCAGTATATAATTAGAATTTCTAATTTAGTCATTTGTTTATTTTGAATTTTTTATCTGGAAATTGTTATATTTTTAAGTAATGATTATAATAAACAATGATATTAATATATAACTCAAAATTATTATAATTGAAATAAATATTCATATATTTATAATTTCAAATAATTATTTCAAGTGTTTTTCACTTCATTAAATATTGTATTATAAAGCATTTTGTAAGTGAGAAAGATTAAATTAAAGAAAATAAATTCTAAAATATATAGTTAATGTAAATCAGTTTAAATAAGTTGTAAACTTATTACTATCATTACAATAGTTTATATCTGTTATAAATTTTGGAATAAAACTAATCATATTGTTTTGAAATATATAATATTTATTTATTTTCATATATTAGAAGAAATATAATAATATAAACTAATATATCGCTAATATACAAGAAAAATAAATAACTTCATACATTTAATAC
>JABFQC010000544.1:0-26059 GCA_022817085.1 Psilanteris sp. ZL-2020
TTTTACTTTAGCTTGCATTAATAGACCATTAATGCTAGCTTAATGCTAGCACAATACCACCATAATGCTAATAATTAATTCTAGCATAATGTTCACATAACCGCGACAGATGTGACATAGTATTGGTCGCAAATAACTAACATTAATTTTGCATTAATGCGAGTATTATGTCATTATACTTGCACTATAAAATATTGACGCGCGAGCTAGCATGAAGCTAACATTATGCTAGAATCAATGTTCGAACATTTAATGCCAGTATAATGATCGAGCATTAAATGTTATCTGGGTACATCACGTGTGATTCCATGTATTTGCAATATTTGCATATGAATCGTATTTCAAAGAATATTTTTCTTGCATATTTCAATTTCAAAAAACACTGAATATGTATCTTCGTTCATTCTACACTCCTTTTTCTATCAAATCATACTATATTTCAACAATTCAAATGTTTTTCGAAAAATTCGAATATTGTCTTTTGTTATCAAACATAAAAATTAAACAAAATTATAAATTTAAAATGCAAGGTTAAGATTACAAAAGTAATTTAACAATTTCATTAGTTTTAGTATTAAATCAAAATTGACAAGTTTAATTAGTCAAATACAATAAAATTAAATAGTTAACATTTTAGAACATAATAAAACTGATTAAAAAGATAGATTTCGTAAACGGACAAAAATACTGAACAAAAATTACAAACATTAATTAGATAGCAGCATTTTTCATATACCCAACTGATCAAGAAATCTTTGATTATTTAATACCACTAAAGTAAATACTATATTTTAGTTAACATTTATACACATATATAATGCTTTAATAAACATTTGTATTCAAATGCATACAAAAAATAACACGCATATAAATATATGTAAAAACCACAAATGACTGTATAAACTAAATAACCACGATCCGCATGACCTACACACAAATACAAATTGCACAAACCCAAAAAACCTAATGATTTACAATATACAAATTAAAGATAACGAACGTCCCTAAAATTGCAGTTATAATTTGCTAAAACCATGGCCGACGAAAACGAAGAACAACCGCCCGCAGATGAAGGCGCGGAAGAAGCCGAAGGTGCGGAGAACCCGGAGAGCGATGAAAAAACCTTCCCTCTCGGTGAGCCGCTCGCCTCGTCGACGCCGAGACACAGTCAACAATCCGTGAAATCTCCGAAAGCGAAACGAAACATACTCATCCAAATGCAAGAAGTTACCATCCCGAAGTCCGACGGCAGTTCCTGCCGGCAGATCCAAAAAATCCGTTTCCACGATTCCGAACTAGGCGTCGCCGAGCTGGATTTCACCGAAGATTTAGGCAACCAGCCGCTGGAAATGACCCAGCAAAATACGACGAACGCGTTCAAACGTTTCGCCGAAAATATTCGTTCCGACACCCCGATGGACATATCGCCACCGCTGTATTTGTCGCAGCCTGACGACAACCTGCAAATCTCGTTGTCGCGGGAAGTCACTGGCGCGCAAAGCTCGTATGCTTCGGGTCGGCAACGAATGTCGCCGAACGCGATGCAACTTTCATCCCCCAGAGGGTACGACTCGTCGCCGCCGCCGCCATACGAATCGCCGGAGTCGATGTGCGGCCAAAGCAGGCCGACTTTGCGGCCGGCTTTTAGAAGAGCCCAGAGGAGGTTGTTTGTAGAACCGACTGATATAGACTCGTCGATGATTTATCAGAACATTTCGCCGATATCAAATACGAACGATCCGTTCTCGCGGAACCGTTTGTTTGTTACGAATATGCCAACTAACGACACGCACATGGGGATGTCGATATTGGAAGACGACGATATGGATGTGTCGGTGTTGAGGAATTTGTTTAAGAGCAACGACTGCCCGGGAAGACCTACCAGACCGTTGGGCGGACAAAGTCCAATGAGTATCTCGCCGTGCAATCCGAATCAGCGCCCGGATAGAACGTACACCGTGAATAGAAATCCTTGTCAGGAGGTGTCACCTTGTCCGCCAAATCCTTGTCAAGAGAAGGCTTTCGCAAGACCAAAATGTAGGTGTAACTCGGGAACTATTTTGATTTTATTACCAATAATTAGGATAAGGGTGGGGATCGAGGGTTTTTGATGGAGAATGAAATATGAGATTAATGGAATGGATGAATAAAATAAAGAGATGGTTTGCAGAGTTGATAAACAGTTTGACACGTACATGTAAATTTGTCGGTTTGAAATTTAGACCTTCGTATTATAATGGTTGTATTTTTTTGTTTGCAATAAAAAGGTATGGTTAATAATGAAGTTTATTATAAAGGAAATAATATTTTAAAAATATGAAGAATGCTAGTTAAAATTGAAGAATATAATACTTCATTCGTAATATTTAAAGTAAATAAATATAGTGGAAGAATTTTATTATGAAATATATGCGAATATATAACTATTTTTATGTATTATTAGTAATAATAATATATAAATATGTAAACATATTTTGAACAAATAATCACCTTGCTAGGTAACTTTTATTATGGAGGAGGAGGATTTGCGTATAATAGGGTACACTTTATTTGATCTGTAAATTTAGCCAATTGTCTTCAGTATGAAAATAAAAAGAACATCTTTTAGGGCTATATAAAATATCTGTATTATTCACAAAATCTAATAATAATTAGTTAACATGTTTTATAATGTTTAATTTTATTTTAATGGCAATAATTGTTAATACACTGATAATTTTAAAATTATTACAATGAAATTATTCATGTTTATCTAAATTCAAACAAATTTTATAAGTTCACCATGAAGCTGTGTGCATGTAGTTAAAAGTTTGTATGTCAATGAATTGTATTTACCCGTGTATAAAATTACTATGACTTACGGAATACAATAGGAATTGTAAACGTAAAATTCAGTAAATTTGCAACGTAATTTTACTGATCATTACGAATAGCATGTAATATTTGTAATTTTACATTGTTAAATACATCATTTAAGTCCATAAAAATTCAATTAGTAGTTTACCCCAATCAGTAAGGCAATGGACTGCCACTTGACAAGTCGAAGTTCAACTCTTCATTAGTTAACAAATGTTATTTTTTCTACAAAAATTACATGCTATCTGGAATGATCAGTAAAATTAAGTTGCAAATTTATTCTGTAAGTCATAGTAGCACAAATATCATGAGATATCCACAAAATATCACACAATTATCTATTGTCCAATTTTTCAAAAAAATGGACAATAGATATGAGATTGATATATTATGGATATTGTATGCTATTTGTGCTAGTAGGGTTTATATATGGGTACATAAATAAAACTCATTTTTCCAAGAGGAAAAGTTTTCCTCTCATTTTTAAGATTCATTGAAATTTAACATTTGGAACTTCTTGCTCTTGTGTGTACTTCAGAAATTACGGATACATGTTCAAATGATATATGATTAAGAATTATACAATTTAGATAGTACTTATACAAACGTAAAATTTACAATGGGTACTATTAAACTATGATGACTATTTATTGTTTTCAGGTCCAGCTAAAGTAGGAATTTCAGATTCCATGTTCGAACGTAGAATGCAGTTCCTACAACAACAAGTTCTTGATTTACAAGCAGAAGCTCAGGTTTGATATAGTGTTTATTTTAACATATAATTTTTATATATAAAAAAAACAAACGGTTTATAAATAAAGAGATTATTATTATTAATATTTATTTAGTTAGTATTTACTGTAAATACAATATCTTTACTTGTATTGATCTATTGCTAAGAAAGTTGATTTTAGCAATAAGTAAAATGAAATGATAATATACATTTCAGATATTTATTTTCTAACAGAAATTATTTAGAGTATCATAACTAAAATCAAAGTAAAAATAATTAACACGTTTCCAATTCATGAAATGTATTACAAATTTTATGGACTTGTCTCAGATTTACATTTTAATATAACATTTGGAAAACTTGTGTTCTACATTTAGAAATTGAAAAGTTGAAAGAATCAACATGTGTGTGGAATTGAAATTATTCATACATTTATTTCAAATTTAGTTAGTTATCAATTTGATTTAAATTCATTTGTATTAATTGTCATAAAATATAATTTCATTATTATATAGAAAAGAATAATTATTTTAGAACGTGGAAACTATTTCTACAGTAAAATTTGCACATTTATCTGGTTAAAACAAAAGTTACCTATACAATTTGAAATATTTCAAAGAAGAAAATAGTTTCTTCAAATAATTCAAATAATTTTGTATATCTTTGATCTATTCATAATTTTGATGATATTATTTGTCAATTCTATTTGATTAATTTTTATATTTAGTTTTACTAAATGTATAACAATATTAAAGATTATTAATGATGAAAGATCAATGAATCAAGGTATGAACAAATTAGTAAATGTTTAAATACATCTGATATTCAGTTAAATAATACTGAAATTCATTTTTATATAAACTAATATTTGATGAGTTGCATTCAAATGATCAAATTGTCAAATTGTCTCTTTGAAAAAAAGAATTCACTTGTGTATTATTTCATCTTAAACAGTTTATATATTAGACTTACTTACTCTTAGACATTTCAATAAATTTATTTAAAAAAGGAATGAAAAATGGTTGTCTGTAGTGTTCTTATTAAAGTGATCTGCTGAAAGATTTAATAAAATTTTTATTAGATGTTGTGATCCTAAATTTAGGATTGTTCTAAATTTGTATTGTAATAATATTTTAAATTATATTAATAATTTTAAAAATCCCAGCTTATCTGTCTGCTTCCATGAGTCTTTATATACTTTGCAAATATTTTTTGTTTTCTTAGTATTATCATTATTATATATTATATGATTAAAATATAATTGTATCTCAATACTGATTTACATTTTATATTTAAATTTATACATTTATTTGCTACAATTGTCATAAAATTATTTTTCTTTAAAATGTTTTTTTCCATTTTTATAATATGTAACATGTCAAATGTAATTTCAGAATAATGTATCTTAAAAATATCAACCTCTGTATATAAATATTTTAGTCAAATTTAGTATTTTTTTATTTATTAATTAAAAAAAAAAACAATTTTGTTACAAAATAAGGTTAAATTAATCATTTTATAATAAGAAGTAAATTCGAAAGCTCAAATGCATTAGTATATAATCACAATGTAATCTTAAAATCTTCTAATTTTTATTAATTTATTTACATAGAATATGGATGAAATTATTTGATTACATAAAGTTTATCGTAAAATTAATTACTTTATTTTTTGCAATTTTTAATTTGTGTTTAAGTAGAATATAACTATTAAATGTAATAATTTTTTTTTATTTTTCAGCCTGAACCTAAATGTCAGGGACTAAATAATCTGTGCCCAGAAAATAGGTAAAATTAATATTATTTTTATTTTATTTCTTATTACAAACAATTGTATAGTAATTGTATAGAAATTGATCATTTCTACAACTGCTTATATAAATACCAAATAATATATTTGTTATTGACTCTTTGTTACAAAATGTTACACTAATTTAATTTTGTTAACAGTAGGAAATATATTTTGAAATAGGGAAAGAAGAAAATACAAATTATATACATACACATTTTAATCAAATGAGGTTATTTTAATGTAAATTAACTCTTTTTTTATACCGTAATACAAGAATGACATAACTTTTAAGCTTTTAAATTAAATTTTGAAATTTGAAACTATATATCTTATATTTTACTTATTTAGTTCTTATAAATATTAATTATTTTTCTAGCGAATATTAACTAGTTGTGAACTTTATATTTTTCATTTATGTATGTGATTTAAATCATTGCGTTTTTATGAGCTGTAAATGTACTACCATTAGATTATGTATTATTCACACAGTTTTTTTTATTGTAAATTTTATAGAATACCTAAAGTAATTATTTGTGGACATGAAGATGATGTAATACCAAAAATTATTATCACAGATAATTAGATTAAATACAAAAAAGTAAGTGAAAGAAATAAAATGTAGTATAATTAAACAAATAGAAAAATTTAAATAACATCATGTAAACGTTTCAATTATAGTAGTTTTATACTTAATAATATTAAGTGCAGAATATAGACTACATTATTTTTATATTCTAGATAAACATTTTATTTAGAATTAGTTTAATATGAGTATTTTACCAACCGATTAACCAGTGTAATGATATGAATAAAATTGGAATATACTCAATTTGAACTATCTTGAAAAAGTTTAATATTTTAATAAAATAATTAAATTTCAAAAAGAACGTTTACACAAGTATATCATTGAGACCTAATTTAGAACAAACCATATTAAATTGAAATAATTAGTTTACCATACTGAATGAAAAATAATTTCTAAATATTTATCTAATTATTTTTGTATCGCATAGCATTATAATTATTTTATAAAAAAGTCCGAATTAAATGTATTATATATATGCGTTTTTTGTAATTTTAGATTTTTTTATTTGAATAACTAGATTTTAAATAAAAATTTCAAATTATTAATTTATATTTAATTTTTTTACAGTATTAAAATATATAACACACAACATTATGCAAATTTAAATTGCTAAGAAACACAAAAAATATACATAAATAAATAATAGTCGCTATGTTTTAAAATAACTTATTAAAAGTAATTCAATATAATAAAAATTATATTATTGGAGATTTAACTAAATATTTACAATATCAGAAACAAAACTAACAGTTGAATACAAGTAAAAATATTATTAAAAATATAATTCATTTAAACAAATTATATTAACAAATTATTAATTATACTATTTATTTTGCATTCAATATCCACAGAATTATTATTTGTTAAAATCCGATATTTAAGTTATATTTATTATATGTCGTCCATTTTTTTCTTTCTATTCTTTTTTTTTAATTTTTTTTATATATATATAACGCTACCATGGAAACCTGAAGATACAGATTTTTGCTGAACACTAACCTTCTACGTCAATTTATTTAAATTATTAAATGTTCAATTATTTATTTTAGTAAGATAATTTTTAAATTTAATAAATAATATTAAATTCACAGAAACGCAAGTGCAATCAGTACTAATGCTCTGGATAATTTAACGAAGGATATATGTAAACTTAAAAGTGATATGAAATTATTATTATGTGAGAATGCAAAATTGAAAAAGAAATCACCACGTGCAACTGAACAGAACGAGTGTAATACCGCTGCAACTCAAAAAAGTCCAGGAACAAAATCTTGCTGTAATAAATGTATGTAATTAAATAATATTTAATGCATACAATACAATAATCCCGTAATATAGATTATGAAATGCAATTCAAATATTCTGTTGAGAGAGGTTGTCGATGAGATTTCGATCTAAGATTAGTTTTCTAAATATGTTATTAAATAAAACTGTTTTATTTATACTATTTTGGTAGGAATAGTCTGTTATTTGTGAATTAGAGAAAGTGTTCAATAATTTTTTTTAAATAATTAAGTATGTTTCATCATGACATCATTGAGGCAAATGCTTGTGCTTATTCAAGGAATATATTTTTGTAATAAGATTCTCTTTAATATATGTCTTTTTAATGTAGATAATAATATAATGACATAGTAATTGTGTTTTTTCTACATTTTTAGGTAAATGTAAAAAACATTCTGAACCATAAAATAATTAAATATATTCAAAATGAATGACACGCAAGATTTTGGTTTACCTACATGCTTTGGAGATAATGATCAAGAAATTGTAAATATTATTTACTATATGAAACGTGTTGATGTTTTTGATGCATTCAAACATTTTTAAATATTAATTAAAATTATATAGTTCATCAATCAAGTCTATAGATTTTTGAAATTTCTTTTAAAAAATGTTATCTTCATATTTATGATATAATTATTAGTCATTATATAATGTGAAGTTTATAATTTTAGAAAGAACAATTAATAAGAGCTAAAGAATGTGAAGTAGAAAATTTAAAAATAGAATTATGTAATATACAACGTGAAAAAACTCAATTGATGCAACAACGCAAATTGCTTAAATGTGCTGGTCCCCAAGACCCATGTCAAAATACACCAATGAATTTCTATGTATCTTCTGGAAATAATGTTTCATCTTGTGAACCATGCGAACAAAAACAGACAGCACCTCCGGTGAATTATTGTTAATTTCTGTTTTTATGATTTAATAATTATGATTTATTGATAATTATAATTAGATACTCAAAAATTAATTAATGCATAGTTCTCCAGCAGTAATTTTTTAATTAAACATAGTAATTTAAACTAAAACATATTTCAATTTTTATAATGTACAAATATAAAGGTTTCAGTGTTATGACGATCCATCATTAAAGTTATAATATTTGAATAAATGTGATATAGGATAAGAAAATGAAACATTGTATTAGGATTTGTTTATTTCTATCAAATGTAAATAAAGACAATAATAAAAATGTCATTATAGATAGATACGAATGATGTGTGTATGCAATTAAAAGATCTTCGTGAACAATATAATCAATTGCAAGATGATTATAAAAAAAAGATTGTTGAAGTGTCATGTTTACGAAACAATGAAGAAAATCTGAAATGCAGAATAAAAGAACTAGAAATTGATAAACAAGCATTAGAACTGCGTATGACTAATATGGAGAAAAAAATTCAAATACTTGAAGCTGAAAAGGGTTATAGTTGATTTTTATTATTTCTATTTAATTTAATTTAATGGAAAATATATATTTAATGAATATTGTAAATTATTAGTAATTTTTAAGATAAAAAATAATAGACACAAAATTACTTTACTCATTTATATGAGTTTTAATTTTAATTATGATTCTCAATATATATATATATTTATTTATTATTTATATTGCAATATTTAATTATTTTGTAAATACAGGGAATAAAGAAAAATATATTGAACAGGAACAAGCTTTGAATGTTCTGAAGCACCGATTTCACGAACTTCAGGGAGAATTGGAAGAAGTTCGAAGTAATTTACAGGCACAAACAATTCAGGCTGAAGAATATAGAAAAAAATTTTTACTTGTAACAATTTGAAATTGCATTCTATCATTAAAATATTTAATATGAATCTAAAATTTTTTAAACATTTTATTTATATAAATACATGAAAATATTTAATTTTCATGAAAATTTTGTGCTCATAAATAATTAACATAATACCATATTTACATATATCATCAGACTATTGTTTTTTTTTTATTGATATTAATTCAATGTTATATAAATAAATTAATTTTTAAATTGTTTCTGAATAATATTTAAAGGCACAACAAATCGTTGAAGAACAAAAAAGACAATTACAATTAATGGAAATGGATAATGCTCGAATTAATGAAAAAGTAACCAAGGAAATCGGTAGAATTAAAGTAAAAAAAAAAAACGATAAAATTAGTTTAAATTTTATTATTCAAATGTGTTACCAAATAATGTAATTGATTCATTATAGAATCAATTTCAAGAAAAGTTATCAGAACTTGCTCCTCTACCAGAAATTTTAAAAGAAACTCAATTAAAATTACAAGATTGTCAGCAAAATGCGTTGATAACCGAGCGTAATTACAGTGAGTTAAATCAGGAAAACATAACATTGAAAAATAAAGTTTTAAATTGTGAAAATCAAGTAAAATTACTTTGTAAAGAAAATATGGAACTTCAGGTACATAAATATATTATATATTAATATAAAATATTTAATTAATGTATATTATTTTAGTTCGATATATATTTTTATGTTTAGAGTAATATGAGCAAAATAAGTGAACTTGAAGAAAAATTACTTGAAATGAAAGTTGAAAATGAACGTCTAAGAGAATCTAATTTAAAGGTCGAAGAAAATTATGAACAATTAAAACAAAAAATGGATGAAAAATTGCATGAAATTACTCAGTTAACAGCCATGATAGACCAGGTATGTATAAATTTATATTTGTTGCATATAAATGAACACTACTTGTATATTATTAATCTGAATATATATAGGTCAGTGTCAAATTCCATACTTAATCAAAATCCATATCCATTACAAGTATACCTATAACTATTGGGAATATAGGTATACAAGTTATGGTATGAAATTTGGTTAATTTGGTGGAATATTTATTTATTTCAAAATTAACGGGCATAAACCTTTATAAAAAAACATGAGTATAATAAAGTAGCACGGATTCACAGAATGATAAGTTATAATAATTAGTTCAGTGAATTCAGTGAAGTTCAGATCAAAGATATATGTATATATATTAAATCCGTTCACAGTTAAGAGAAGACTCTGCCAGACAAGTAATAAGAAATAAAGAACGATCTGAAATGACACGAAAAACTTTGCAAAATCAAATTTGTGAAATAGAAAAAGAGTTAATTCAATGTAAAGCAACCATAAGAGCAGCATATAAAGATAGAGATGAGGTATATGAAAATCGAATTATTTATTAAACAGTGAACAAATAAATTTAATTAATAAAAATAAAATGTAAATAATTATGAAATGTATTTGCAGATACGGAATAAAATTGAACAACAGGTCAATGTATTGAGCAATTTATTTACGCAAGCTCAAGGACGTATGAATTTATTAAAAGGCCATGTAAATTATTTAAAAGACAAACCAACTGAAAATTGTCCACCACCACCATATGCAGAAGATTTAACACATAATGATCCAGTAGTAGTAAACACTAAGGGTTATGACACTTGCTGCTGTAATGTATACAGATAATTTGAACAACACATTTTGAAATATATTAAAGAAATTTTATTTAATAAACATAATTGTAAACTTACATTTGATAGAATATTCATATACAAAAAAATAAATCACTTTTACAAAGGATAATTATATGTAGCATGGAAACAATATATAGCATCAGACTGTCGTTTTATTATTTGACGATACAAAAACCAAAATTATCAATTGATAACATTTACCATACGCCACTTTGCTAATTTATACTTCTAATTTTTTTTTATATTATTAGTAATATTTTTTTGAATAATTTTAATTAGTCAAAAACCAAAAACCTGTATTAGACATACGTCAATATTTTTATATTCTTAATCATTAATCAATCGAATTAAAAACAAGATTATTATGAAACAAAATATTTTAAAATTATATATAATAAAATAACTTTTTTAACAAAAAAAATTACGGAATATTATTAAATTAAATTTGTTTTAAATTAGCGTTGGGAGGAATAAGTTTATAATAAAAATGAGTTGAGAAGCTAGACACGCTTTTCAATTTCCATGTGAATCTGAATAATGGCTTTTGACCATTTTTAGTACATTTGATCGCGATCTACTATTGTCCGATTCTCTAATACGCCGATCCAATTCATGATGAATGTAATTAGCTTCACACCTGTAATGAAAAAATAATTTAAATTAAACATTCGATTTAGCACTGTATCATATTTTATATATTATTTTCTATGAATTTACTTAGTATCTTGAATCATATCAGATGTTGATGGTAAATTGTGCAACATTTTTGGAATGCTTCGGTTTTGTGTTGACGAATGCACGTCACCACTACAGCTTTTTAATAATTTTAATAAACTTTTGACAGGCGTTCTACGTTTTCTCACCTAAAATTATTATTAACCATTTTTAATATTATTTTAAAAAAAACATGTTAACAATTTTTACTTGTAAATGAAATATATTTAATTAATATTCATAATAAACAATTAAATTACTAACTTTGTTAACCTCGTGATGACCTGTAGTAGGCAAATATGGTGAATCATCTTCTTGATTGCTTAGAGTGTCGCTATGAACACCACTGTCAACTTTTCCGTTATATAAAGTTGATTCTGTCGATCTAGGTTGCCATAAATTTGAAACGTTAACGGTTTCACAATGCCCCGATCTCTCTTGATTACTATAGCAGTAATTTGTTGCACGATCTAAATCTTTATGATTATGTTCGTGATTATGGTCATGTTCATAATCTTCATCATCCTGTAAGAACTTTGGCTGATGCATGCAAGACTCGTAACAACGATGACGCCTTTCTCTTGTATGCATACACGGATCGTCATAGTAAAGTTGCTGACAACAGTCGTTGTGCCGTGGCGGCATATGCATTTTTTTACAGCAATTTGCAGATCGGTAACACTGTGAATAATGGTTCGCAGGTCCTACACGCTCGCACATACGTTGCCTATTTTCATGGCAGTGAGTGCAAGGACTACGATAACTCAATCTTTCGTGATCATGTGGTTTCTTCTCTGTAGAACATGCTATTAACGGGTTCATCGTTCTACGAGCTCTCAGAGTACGTCTCTCCATGCTCTCTACAGAAGAATTTAAATTCTTTGAATTTGAAGATGAAGTTTGACTAATCTGTAATTATTAAATAAAAAGTAGTTAGAAAATTGATTACGGTTTAATTTCGATGAATTTTTTAATCATCTTTTTTGTACTTGAAATTTTAATACTTTAATGTCAATGTTCTTATACAATACAATAATATTATTACATTATTTACAATAGAAACTTTATAGTTTTTTACTACTTGAGCCTTTTTTTCTGTAATGTAAATTACCATAATGATATTTATTAATATAAATTGTTATATAAACTTGCCTCTTTTCCCCAAACATTAATAGTCCCATTAAGTTCTGACATCATTATTTCTAAATTTCCTATAAGATATGGACCACATTTCCTATCCACCTTTACAGAATCTTTATCTTTCTCAACAAGAGGATCTTGTACTTTTATAAGGAAACTTCGTTCTGCGCTATTTTCATCCTCTTTATAAATGTAACATTTCATATCATCTTCTTTTTTATCTTCAGTAATTTTATTCTTATCAGTCTCACTTTGACCAGATTTAGAACTACCCAAATTTGGTACTTTAAAAGAATGTGTCTCATCATCTTGAGCATTTTCAAATTTGCGTTTTCTCGTATTCGAGGGTATCAAAGTAGTATTTCCTTCATCCTCCTTTAATTGCCTTGAAACTGTGGTAAAAGTTTCCAAGATCCGCGACGACGTAAGAAAAGTATGTGACAGTCTCTGAGACAAATTAGTGCTAGCAGATTGTGAGCTAAAATCAAGTGATGGAAGTGTGCAGTCTGGATTATCGGACCATTCATTAATTGATGTTGACGTTTCAGACGTTTTCGGTGTATCTGTTTGTACGCCCATATCACGTGTTATCTTTTTCGAATCAGCTTCTTTTTTGCGCAAAAGGTCTATTTGCGTTTGCAGAGATGTATTTTTGCTTATTAACTGAACTAAAAAATTAGCCATCTCTTCATTTTTTTTATCTATTTTCATATAATCATTATAACTTTTATCATAAACTTCTTGCTTTCCGTTTGATACTTTTGACTGAGGTGGATAGTCTATGGTTATATCCTTTGTTGCACCATTAATATTTATATTACTCTTAACTGAACTTAAAACTTTTTCAGTATCTACTTCCATTTTCTGTACATTCTCTGGGGCTGATTGAACCCGTAAAATTTCAACACCACTATTAGTAAGATCCACTGGAATAAAAGCTGGTCTAATAGTAATTCCAGGTTTTGCATATTCATTATTTGCGCGGTGAACCTCTTCGACTTCATACACATTCACTTTTTCAAAAGGAACAGGCTTTAGATTAGTATATAATTTCTCATATTCGCTATTAGCTCGAGAATACTCCGTTTGTAAGGCTTGGAACTTTTCTTTAATTCGACGCTGATCATTCTGCTCAATTACACGTTGCTTTTCTTCAGCGTTCTTTACTTGACGTTGTTGCGTTTTAATTTCTGAAAACACTCATTATATTAATTCTACATTCTTTTGTATGTATTTCTAAATAGTTTATATTGCATTACTAAATAAAATTAAACATTTAAAATGTTTAATATAACATGTCAATAGCTATATAATAGTACAATGAGAACAATGTACCTATTCAACAACATTTAGAACTGTTTTTAAAATCATAAAATATGTTTATTAAATAGTTTGATTTTAAATAATAAAATCAGCTGTTATGAATGTCATTCCTATTTATTAAATAAAGGCCATAACATATACAACAAAATAAAAACAAAATTAAGACTTAAAAGTACATGTAATATTAAACAAAATAAAAAGTAATATATTATTTTTATACGGCATTTAATGTTTTTTAATTCTGGATAAAAAAGGTAAATATAATTATAGAACATTCATTCAAATAATACAAATGTGCATAATGGTGCTTTAAAAATAAAAATTCTACAATAATGAGATAAACGGAATTAGGTTAAATTAAACAATCAGGTTTCTATTCACAATTCATAATACAAAAAAAAATTTACATAATAAAATACATTTAACATTTTAAATGTATTTTAAGTGAAATCACCTTTATCTTCACTTTGCCGTTTCCCATCAAACTTGTCTTCCTCACTTTTTCGTTTACCTTCAGCTGATTTACCTTTCATATCGAGAATATATTGTTTAACTTTACTAGGAATATGACGATAACTTTTAGGCCCGGGTTTCAGTGACTTTAAATATGAAGCTTTAAGTGGATTCGCTACTCGATTACTCTCTACTGTAGCAACAGTTTGCTTCGTCGGCGAAATCCTCTTCGACTTGGTTAATAAATTGGTATTACTTAAATCTTGAAAAGAATGGCTCTTTTTACCTTCAATTTCTGACTTAATCACTTTATTTTGCCTACGTTCATAATCCTCACTGGATGCCCGCTCCACATTTGTAAGAGACACGAATTCATCATCTTCCATATCAGAATCTTCTACAACCTGAATATCATCATCAGCGTACTCATTAATGTCATCCAGTTCATCCTCTTCTTCATCGTCTAACTCATCATCTTCCTCATCGTCAATTTCATCTTCTTCTTCATAATTTAACATATCTTTCTCTTCATCTTCATCTTAAAAAGTAGAATCAAAGCAATTTAAAAATGAGTCATTTTACAATTCTTCTTACAATATATTTTATGAACCATTGATTATGTCTTATACTTTTTTAAAATGTAATTTTAAATTACTTTTAGTGAAATAGTTTTGTAAATATAATGCAATAATTTATTTACTAACCATCAGATTGATTTTGCTTTTCCATATCATCATCTTCATTATCATCATTTACTTTCTGCCATTTCGTTATACATGAAGATGAATTAATAGAACTATCATCAGAATTAGGTTCTGTAGCCTGACTATCATTGAGCCTATCTAATTCTTCGTCTTTATCTGGTTGACTTCTATTATCCAAGTCTAAATTTTGTTCTGTTGAACAACTATCTATACTATGTCTATCTGTGTCGTCATCATCTTCATTCTTCTCTTGATCTTCAGATTTGTCTTGTACATTCTTATCTTCCATCTATAAGAAATTAAGATTCATTTTTAATTAAGTTTATTAAAAAATTAGATATCTGTTTTATTAGATATAATAAATATATTTTAATGTTTTTATAATAAATAAATTTAATAAATAAATGAATTTTAAAATATTTAATATAAAAATTAATTTATAATAACTTAAAATATATTGTACTTTTATTTAAAAATTAATTGAAATACTGTTACAACTTAACCTATATAACGATGGATTATTAAGTAGAAGTCAAAGCAGATTTTACAAATTAAAATTTAATATATAGGTTTCATGTATTTATCAACCAGAAATCGATTTTCTCATTTTTTAAAAGTAAATATTTTTTATATAAACAATGACATTATCCTATAAATGATATTTGAAGTATCCAATTCTGTTGTTAATTGAACATAATATTTAATTATGATCTGTTAATGAAATAACATGAACTACATTATGGAGTTACTTTTTCATCATCTTAATTTCTTCTAGTTTGGAAACCACTGTATTTGACAGAAGTAATCACCAATCACTGAATAGTTATTTGTTAATGTTTTCTTCTTTTTCTATTTATATGCCATTCCTAGAGACTTCTATTAAGACTCAATAAAATACATGAAGAATATCAAAAATATTTCAACTACTCTTTATTTTTGTTTAAAAATTATTGATTTAATTTCAAATATCAATCTATCATGTATTGATATAAAATACTCATACAATTAACATTTTTCATTTAAAATGAAACAAAATAAATATTTGACAATACAAAAAAATTTTTAATCAATACATATTTTAAAATTTTTAATTTGATTGAGCAAAACAAGGATTCTTTAAATATATTAAAAACTAAATGTAACACGAAATTGTTAAATAATCATATTATATAAAATTGTATAAAAGTAGAACAATTAAAGAAATTATATTTTAAAAAAATGTATATCAGGTACAACTAATTAAAATAATATATATTTCAAAAATTTAATGTTTTTAGTAATTTTACATAACCATAAAATTACAAGTTTAATTTTTTTAGACACGTTCATTTTTAGATACCACGTTGAAAACAAAATACTTAGTGAAATGTTAATTTTGAACTTAATATTGGCACTAAAATAACATTGAACGACATAATAATTTGACGAAATAAAAAATTAATTTTACCTCGGGAATACTTGTATACGTCGGCATTTCTTCGTCGTCTATCATTTTTGACGGCTCTTGCTGGTCGAATTCCGCTACTTCCTGTACGTCGTCGGTCTCGTGATCATCCGTAATCTCACACTTAGACGCAGTCGAGTTCATATTATTTAACAGAATAGTCTCCTTTTCACTTTGCTCGGTAGTATTTTCCACCGTGTTGTCTGCGACCACGTTTAGACGCGGAGACGTTTTCTGCATGCCGGTTTCTCCGGACATGCTGATTGCTGATTGCTACTTGTTTTGAACTATCGCTACTCACTTATAAAGCAAAAAAATACACTTCAAATTCGAGCTGTGACGCAAATTCTATTGAATTGTGTAGTAAAAAGCATCCGGCTAGGATCTGTTGGTCGCCATATTATACAAGGGCGGTATAATAAGCAGTGTTGTATACGCGCTCTTGTCTAGCGTTCACGTATTCTCACACGTTATATCGACACACTCTGCGCAGTCGCACGCATGAAACATGGTATCATGGAGTAGAAAGGGCAATGAATGGTGCTTTATGCGAAATGGCGGTCTATTTGAATTGCTGTACGAACATATGGATATATATTATTAATAATGTTATCTATTTAATTTGTTCATTTTGTGTTTTATGCAATATACACTTTTTAGATAATAACTGTTTTTTAACTTGCTTAAATATGAATATTAAATTTTACAACATACAGTATGTACAGCGATAATATAATTTTATTATTATATTTATTATTTATTTCTAAACAGTAAAATTATTTTGGAAAACTATTCTTCTGTTTTTAAGTTTTTTTGTTCCTTTTTCTGTAATTCGTATAATTTTGTTTAATATTTATTTTACGCTTTATGTTATTTATAAAAGCTTTATACACATATTGTTATTATTTTAATTGTCTAAAAATTCCTAATTTTAAGCGATTGATTTTAAAGTTATAAAATAGTGTATTAATTAAAAACAATTTATTATTTATATAAAAAATAAATCTTTAATGAAGTGTTCGATTTCTAACAATATTTTGTATTAATAAAAGGACAGATAAATCACTGTAGATAGATACGTCCTTTATTAATATAAAATATTGTACAAAACAAACACGCTATAAATTAAATTTCAATAAATAAACTGAATTATAAAGATTGTACTATCTCGAATTACTTTACCGTCGTATTATTTTTAATATACAAATTTGTAAGTAAAATTTGATTTTATAATTATATTACGATGAAATATTTTTTTTTATATTATGGTTACTTAAAAATATTATATACTTTTAAAGAAAATGTATTAAACTTTTATTTTAACATTACTAATTTTGATAATACTCCGTGACTATAGCCATATACTCAGTATACGGTATATAAATAAATATAAACAATTGCTTCATTGCAATTGCAATCTTATTTTATTATCAACAAGTAATGATATTTTAAGTTAAGTATAATAAACAACCGAATGATCACAGTATTATTTTACTGTTGATTAAAAAATTATGAAAACGTAAAATTCATTTACAGTACAATATTTTTCTTTAATGAAATCATGTCATTTAATACATCGATTAAGAGATATAAAATATTAGATAGTTTTATAACATTATTGTAGTTAATTGATAAGGAAACGAATGCTCATCAAATATATACTATGTATAGAAACCTAGGGAAATGTCAAATGAAACTATAAAACGTGGGAGGCGGGAAGCTATTTTGTGTCTCTTTTGTCGTATGCAATATTAAGTTTTAAGTCATTCAACGTCAAGTCTTAAATGAATGAATAGGTTACGTTTTCTGATCTGATATATTTGTTAATTTAGTATGGGATCCGCTGCAAAGTCACCGGTTCAACTCAAAAAATCATCAATAAACGACGAAATGATATCATCTGAATCAATAGAATCGAGAAATGATAAATCAAAAAAACAAAAACCTGATTTATTTGGTTAGTATATAAACGTATCATTTTTTTAATATTTTGGAATATTTATTTACAATTACAAATATTATATAATAATGTAAACAATAATTACATTAATATAATAAATATAAAAATAACGCAATTGCCATTCTAAATACTTACAATAATTTATATATGCATATATATATATTACAAAGCAGAGAAAATCATATCTATATATTTCTAATATAATTAAGATGATATTTGTTTATTTTAATAAAAGTAACTTTCTTCAATAATCTTCACTTTAACTGTTTTAATTTTATTTTATATACAATTAGTAATCTTCATTCTGTATTTAAATTATATGAAAAAAAAAAAAAAATAAATACCTAAACTAGCTGTTTTTATAAGTAATAATACATAATTCAAAACATTTACTTTATAAATAATTATTAGTTCAGAAATATAATTTAGAATCCTCATTTTCCTAAATTAAACTTTGTAAGAACAACTTTTTGCCAATATAATTTGATAATATATAATATACAGCAATGCAAGGTATGTAATTTAATTAATATATATTGAATTCATTATATTATTCATGAATTGTTTTTATTATTATTAATTTAACACATATCTGTAATGTTTGTAATATAAATGAAATCATATATATAATATGTATGTAAATAAATATAAATTTTATATACTGAGAATTTTAATATTATTTTAATCAGTACTCAACTACTGCTTTTAATGTTATAAAAATATTTATATTTAATTTGTATAATACATTTTTATTTATTCACAAGTCATATTTTTTGTTAATAAATACTACTTTTTTTAGTAATTTTGGATTTTAGTTTAGTAAATTTTTAGTAATTTATGATTAAATAATTCAAATAGTTTTTATAATTTTCACAAGAACTATAATATCAACTTTTATTTATATGTGTACTTTTACATAAACATAATGGTATAAGATTTTTGCTAATAAATAGATAAAATTCAATAAACCTAAATTTGTATTAATATAACATTTTTACTTCATTTCATAATTTATTGAACAAATTAGAACAAGTAATATATTATTCATATATATATATATATTAAAGTACTCCACTTATTATAATACAACTTCACTTGAGTAATTTAATATTTTCAGATAGTGTAAATTTTTTAGAAGCTTTTGATTCACCAGTCCCTCTTGTAGTACCTCCATCATGTAGCAGATTTTTAAATGTAAGGAATTGTGGTACAAACGACATAGAATTAAAGCTTACAGTTCAGAATGCAGATGCAACTGATATAGATACACATTTTCAATTGATGCCTGAAGAAACTATTATAAAACCAAATGGCATTTTAGCAATTGAAGTTACATATAAACCAATTACTGAAAAACTTGATATAGAGTCTACGCAAGATAAGAAAACAAAAAATAAAACAAATAAAAAATCAAAAACAAATAATGAAGAAGAATATCCTTCTCATGTAAACCAAAAACGGTAACATATTTATATACTTTTATGTAACATACACAATCGTTATTATTAATTATAATGATATATATTATTTAACATAATATTATTGTGTACTTGCAGGCATGCGTTAATAGAAATAACTGTTGGTGATAAACAATGTTGTTATATGTATCCTTTACTAGGATCCAGTGATCCAGAAGATGAAAAAATTGCTGCTCAGAAACATTTTGAATTGACACAAGAATATGTCGATTCTGAAGGTGAAGAAGATTCAGAAATTGAAATGGAAGATGAAGAAGAAGAAGTAGAAGAAGAGGAAGAAGATGAAGAAGACAAATATGAAGTAGAAATAATTGATCGTAGTCCAAGAAAGTAAGATATATTTATATTACATATAGTGTACCCTATTCAGTTAATATTCAATTTTGTATAAAGAATTCTAGTTTGTGGTGGTTGGATTTTTATTAAGGGAAGCATAAATAATTTAATTTTATTCTGAATATTTATTTCTGCATTTATGGTTATTATTTATGATTTATACTTCGAGTTAAAGCTTCTAATCAATTATTTTTTAATGTGTTTCTATTATTAACATTAGATGATCTTATGATACATTTATTATTATATGATTAGTGTAAATAAGGTTGGTAACTAAGAACTGTCTATGTATTATTAAATTCACTTTGTAAATTAGTTCAAAAACTGTAGTTCGAATATCATATTTAATAATTTACTGTTTAATTTGATATATGTATGAAACTTAAACTTAAAAGAATTAAATATTAGCATTTAAATTTTAAATGTTAATGAATTGATTTTGTAAAACATAATTTGTTTCTTTAAATTTTCTTCTATATAAAAGGTCAATGTCTTTTATTAATATGTTTAAATTAATAAAATTTTATTTTATAAAATACTATACTTTTAGTGCATAACAGCAATTTTGCAAGAATTAATCTCGCTGAATGTAAATATTAAGTTTTAATAAAATTATTGACAGTTGTCAATTTAGAAACATGTTTTTTTTATTTATTTTTAAGATTAACTATAAATAATCCCATATATATTAATTACAATTTAATTATAATAATTTGCAATTTTTAGTACTTTTATATCAGTTATATTTTGTGCATATGAATTAAAAGATATGTATTTAACTGTTGTTAATGTGAATAATATAAACATATAATAAAATTTATTTGTCATATATAATAACAGAAATTGTTTACTCTAAGCGAATAATAGATTTTAATTTTGAATTTTACTATTTATTATAGAAATTTATGATTTTGTTGTATAATCAATTAATACTTATCTTATAATTTAGGAAAAAATTAAATATATAAACATATTCAAAAAAAGGGAGAAACAACATAAACATTTCAATAGGCTTTATTGTTAAGATATAATGATTATGATATTTTTTGTTGTTGCAGAAAAAAGAAATCAAAGTTATCATTAAGTCGTAGTAAACGGAAACAGAGTCAAAGTGAAGAAACTGCACCTTCTTTTCAACTACCAACTAATAGTGAAGTAAAAGTAAAAGTTGAAAATCCTGAAAAAGATGAATATGTCGTACCATACGATATCGAAATTAAAGAGGAGCCAGTTGATATACAATAAAATTATTTATCAATGAATTTTAGAAACCAATAACACTGTTTCAAAGCGATGAAGAATTTACTTTTATCATACACATTAATAAATATTTTAATTTCATCACAAATTAGGAAATTTTAATAAAATCTTTATACTTTATAATGTGTACTTAGATATTTTAAATAGTAATATACTTTATATATTAAAAATGTCAATAAGTGTGAACATTATCCTGTCTCTTTAATGTTTGATAAGGAAAATGTACATATTTTATATATCGATAAAAATAGAATATATTTGTTTTATAATATTCTAATTGTACATACATAAATATTTAACAAAATCATTGAAAATAATTATGATATTATATAATACATAATTATTATAGTGAATGAAGAGAAATTTGAAATATATTAAATGTCAAAACAATTTTTAAATAAATAAAAATATATGATTACGTTTGTGAATATCTTTTTCATAAATAAATTTCATAATTACAATCAATATAATAAAATTTGGCTAAATTTTACACCACTTTCATGTAAAATGTTTTCCTATTACAGGGAGAGGGTAACTTATTTTTGTTTTAAAAGTATATGTAATCTTAATTTTATTTAATTATTTAAAATAACTGAAAAAAAAGAGAATTATTATTGGATCATGGAGCTTTGGAGGGAAAACAGAATTATCAAGAAACTATGAAGTGTATTTATACAGATTTCTCAAAAACTGTTGAATATGTGAATTATGATATATTATTGATAAAACTACAAAATACTGAAATTAGAAAATTGTTTTATTACTGCAACCTTTATGAAAATAATTTCATGAATAACTTTGAAATAGAATACAATTCGTTAAATATGGATCTTTTGTTCAGAAAAATATAGTGGTTTTAAGAGCGCTTCAAGAATCAAAATTATATTTACTTCTTTTTGATATTTTTATTAACGATACAGGAAAATTCATAAATATGGAAAACTTTTTCCTTTTAAAATATTTAAATTAGTTAACTTTATTTCTGTAAATACTTCTTCAGAATATATAAATTGGGATCATTAATTTTTTTCATTAAACACAAACTATTCTATTTCTACTCTTGATGATATTTTAATTTCTACTATTGACATTTCCTTTCTTACACAATCACGTAATTTCGCATGTCATTTATCACATTTCACGTTTGAAGTAAAATTATGGTCATTGGTCAAATCAGAAAAAACGATTTTGTAAGCTCTTTAAACAAAATAGAACAACCGCTAGTTTTCAAAGGTCACGGGAGGAAATGTCGGTTAAAGGTTCGATGAATCGTGAATGCGACACTTTTCTGGATATTCTTACCTCTCTCTCTTACTTGAATCATAGGATTGAGATAATGTCTACATAATGTCGCATTTAAAAATTATTTAAATAACTTTGCCTTTTGGTATAATAGAAATTTGCTTACTCTTAATGGGCCAAAATGCAAGGTGATCAGATATACACGGATGAGAAACAATATTTGTTTCTTTCTCTATTAATATATCTGATACCTTAAAATATTTTAATTCGAAATGTTTGAACATTAATTAAATATAATCCGGGTTTTATATCGATTAATATTTTGAGGACATCTCCATAATATAGGAAAAAATATATCAGCCAATAAGTTGGAGATATTTTATTTATTTATTTTTTATCTACGGACTATAGTCCATTAATACAATAATACAATATATAGAATATAATATAATATGATACGGTAAAGTAACAGGAAATCACAAGCCAGGTTTGACGATAATTCAATTCAGTAATCATAAATATAAGTATCAGCAAATTTCATCAAATCACCATAATCAAAATGAAACAGGTCAATATCTAAATCGTTCACCATCTTACTAATCCTATTCATTGGATTGTTATAAGTATAATTAGATTTTTATAACTCTAATTAAAAAATTGCACGTAGTCTAGAATTTCAGGAACCCGAAAATTCAACATATTCAACAGAACAGGGCTATCAATCATGTTATTACAAAGTTTATAAATGAATTTAAGATCGGATACAACTCTAGAGGATTTCAATGTAGGAATATTTAATACAGTAGAAATTAGTTTATAGTCATGATTTAAATAAGGATCCTGCAATTTAAGTTTAAAACACATCATTCTCAAAAATTTATGTTGAATAGTCTCGATCCTTTTAATGTTGAATTGAGTATATGGAGACCAAATAATACTACAGTACATTAAGATAGGCTTGATCAAAGTCAGGTAGAGAACTTTCATGTTTTCACTCGATTTAAAATTTTTGCAAATTCTCCTCAAGATACTCAATAATTGATTAGATCTGTTTATACAATGATCTACGTATAAATTAAAATTCAATTTAACATAAAAAATAACACCAAGGTCTTTAATAGAAAATACTCTCATAACTATTTCATTGTTCAGAGTATAGACATAACCTGATGTACTTTTAACATACGATCTAGAAAAAGAAATGCATCTGCATTTTTTTATATTTAAAAATAAGTCATTATTTCAAATATCCAATGATTTTTGTAATGAAATATTGTCATTATCAGTTACAATTTTTTTATAATTTTTCAATACATTAGCAAAAAGCAGATATTCCACATCCATTAATGAATTCACCAAATTATTTGTAAATATATTGAAAAGAAGTGGCCCAAGTGAGATTCTTGAGGTACTCCTGAATAAACCTCTATTACTTCAGAAAGAAAAGATTTATATTTAACAAACTGTACTCTATTAATGAAATAATTGCGAAACCAACTCAACAATGGATTTCTAAATCCGAAATCATATAATTTTCTCAATAATATTTGATTAACAGAATCAGAGGCTTTCGAAAAGCCCGTATTTAATGAATTCATCAAGTATTGAGTATAAACTGTCAGATTAGTTTCTGTATTACGCTTATCATAGAAACCATGTTGCTCATCAGATAATAAAGGTAAAATTAGAGGAATTTAGACGTTACTATTTCTTTGATAATCGAATGTAAATAAGAGCAAGAATGTTAGCAGAGTGTTAACATAATGTTCACATTTATGCTGCATTATTCATTAATTCCGCATTAATTCCACCTTTGAGTTCAAGTCAAAAGCAATTGAAAAATAAATTTTAATGCTTAACTTTTGCATAAACATACCATTATGCTAACATTCATAATTAAGTACATTGTATTATAAATTATGTTTTTTATTTATAATTTATATATAATTTAGACTGGGCTCGTAGATATTGTAAAATAAATAAATATTATGTAGGAGCTTTTCTAGAACTCCAAGAATTAAGTACTGCAAGATTTAACGAAAGTTAACTTTTTGTAATTGCGAGAAAGTTTGATTAAAGGTAAATATTAGTTTCATGAATATTCCCAGTTAGCCAGAAATTAGATTCAGTAATAACCTAATGACACGGGGTACAATTTGTTTGACCAATAATGTGGTCAGAATTGATTAATTCTAATATAGTTTGAAATTAACATGTTACCGATAACAAATAATTGCCAAATTTATAATCAATTATAGACCAATTAAGTTTTTCAATTATTTGGTAAAATGCGGTCGCAGATAAAGTCAATAATTGATCAATATTACGGCCTAAAGTTATGAACTTATAATGGCTTAATAAGATTGATTTAAATGTTATTAAAAATTATTTACTTTCAACTCATTAATTATATTCAAGAACTTCTTATAATTTTTCATTCTCAAAATCTTTCAAATATACAATTTAATATTAAATATGCATTAAATTCTGTAAACTCATGTTATAGTTTAAAAAACAATCACAAAATATCAATTAAGAGTTAATTTAACATTCTTACAAAAATATACAAAATATTCGTCGTTTAGAAATTGGACAATGTTAATTTTTTTTCTTCGTATTTATATATAGTTGAAGAACGTTAGTGTTTATGTAGAATTCAGTTTTTTAAATAGTATTAGAATAAAAAAGTTGATAATACCATCCAGTCTCTCATCCAGTAGCCCGATAAGGTTTATCATCAATAGATATTTTACCGATTTCGCAATAAATATTATTTATATATTTTATATTAATATATAAGATATGTAATACAATAAGTTACTTAAAACTTGAACTCACTTATTCAATAATTTCATCTATTTTTTAAGTCGATGAAACATTGAAAAATTTATGCAAATAATAATTATTTTTTTATATAGTAATATATCGTTTGTGTTGTTGCTGTTGCTGCTTTAGAAATCATAGAATCTAGAAACTAATTTTTTAAATTTCCCGAATTTCACAAATATTGCCATACATATCGAACATACCATTATGAATAAAGGAGTTTGCGACTTTTAAAAACTAGCATTCATTGGGACGTTCATTGGTACATTATGATTACAGCAGTATAAAAAAAAGTAAGAGAAGTATAATGATTTCAACCATTTTTTATTCTCCTATATCTAGAAATTCATTAGTTTTGTCAAACTAAAACGAGTGGGATAAGAAGACATTTTTACCGTATGCGTGAGAAAAATATATTAAATATACCAATAC
>JABFQC010000545.1:0-26058 GCA_022817085.1 Psilanteris sp. ZL-2020
ACCCTCTGCAATCCCGCCGACCAAATTCCCTCGCATCAAAACAACCGGAATCAAACCAATAAACCAAATTCTGATAATCAATTAATCGGTCGGTGCGTTCCAGTTTCGCTTGCAAAAATTCATACGCGGGTTCGAACGATGTCGCTGAAATTTACCACGACCGCCGTGGACGAACGCTGCTATTTAAAATTCCAATCAATTATCAATCGATGGATATTTTGGTACCGCCAAATCCACCTCATGAAAATTCATGTTGCTTGTCAGTGCGAGCTGGAAGCGCGATGAAAAAAGATGTCGAAACAGAAACGTCATCCGGAGGCTGAAACGCCACTGAATGAACCTTTCGATTTCATGAAAATGCTCTGACCAACGCGAAAGTCAATTGCAATTTATTGGTTAAATTTTCATACCCGGTGCACGAGCGCACGCAATTTTATTTGCCCGGCTTTCGGAATCCCGACGAGTCGCTGCGACAAAAAGTGACAAATAATCGAATGAAACGGAAACAAAAGGATAAACGAAGGGCAAAAAAACAATGTCTCGAGTTTGACGCTATTAATACACGCGCGGCGAGTTACGTGCGTCTCGGCATTAATTATTTAAATAGCTTCAAAATGTGCGCTCGACCTCAGATATATAGCGTATAGATCCAGTTCTGAGCGCCTAGAGGCATCGGCCGGCTCGTTATTGCCGTTTTCTCGAAATTCCTTCGCGAGGTACGACAGAGACATTTATCGCGACCGACGAATTCATTCGCCAATCATTTTTCCCGTTTCGCGCGCGGTTTCCGTCGCCGCGCCCGAACCAACGACTTCGTTCGCGAAATTTCGATCGCGATGCAAAAACCGAACCGACGAAAAACAGTTCCTCCCCACCGCGGACGGTCCGACGTTTCTGTCAAACGAGAATCGGCGTTGTTGGCGCGTTATGTAAATCAACGTCAATTTCGGATTGTGCGGCTGTCAAGTTTGGGCCCGCGATTAGCATACAAATATTGCTGTTTCGTATTTATTATTCTTAATGACAAATTTCACGAAAATGTTATGATTTCGTAACGCCATTGAGACATTAATATGCGCGTTCGCGCTGATATGGAAACGCGCGGAATTGGTCGCAAATGATTTAACTCGTAAATATTATATCGCGCGATTACGCGTAATTGAATAATAAATAACTGCGCGTATTAATATGTTTATTATTGAACCGAAGAAATCAATAAATTTTCATTGAATTGCGGCGAAGTAACATTAAAAGGACAGTTATGTTGTACGTTTCTGTTTGTTTCATTCATTCTGGCCGTTTGGTGTGATTTCATGTGAATTTACAATTCGGTTTTTTTTCTTTTGGGTTTCCTTTCGCCGACGTCTTTTTCACACGCCAACATGTTTGTACAAACCGAAAAGTTGAAATATAATATTTTCGTCGAGGCTTTCGTGTTTTCTTACGTTGCTTGGCGATCTTAGAAAGAGCGTGAAAAGATAGTCTTTTCAGACCCAGTTCGTCGAACCTACGGAAAAAAATTCCTTTTCGTATACACCAACGGCGTACAATAATGTCGAAACATCATTCGATTAATCATTCGACGTGTGAGTCATTTAATTGCTTCTCCATTCAAGGACGCTGTTATTGATAGGTGATTCGTCAAGATCAGCATGGCCGATACTTTTAATTTCAATACACAAACTTTTACGATAATTCATTTTTGTGCGCGCCATTGTCTGAAAGCAAATTCGACAATCGCCGTCTGTTAATTTCCTAATTCGGACACTCGAACGTTCGCGCTTTTTTGTCCGCCTTTCCTATCCGAACGGTAACCAGTCGCACAGTCAAAACACACCGAACGATTACTGCGCGACGTAAAAAACGCGGGATACACTTCCAAGATATACGAAAATGACTAATTCGTGTGTCAAAAGTGTCTGCATATAATTTGAATACAATTCGACGCATCTTATACTAATATTTATTGTAATTTTAATTGTACACTTTTTAGTTGTTCAACTATTCGTATCGTAAAGTTTCCTAAATCAAACGCACGCGAATCGTCGACTGGAATTTTGTCCCGAATCAATAAGCAAATTAACTTTCCAATCAACTCAACGTTAGAAACGCGCCCACTGCACTGAAAAAAATAATATTACAAATTTGACCAAACCAGATAATAAAAGGAGGAAAAGTGAGCAAACATGTAAATCAACATTAGACAATATCATGATATTTACCAATTATTTGGTAATATTTAACATATTTTTAGAATTTTCTGGCCGTAATTTATCATATTATTTGGATTTTTGCCTATTTTTCCTACTTTTGTTATCTAGTTTGGTCAAATTTGTAAGATTATTTTTTTCAATGTGCAATTTGCTCGTGCAGCTATAATTATCGCGCAAAATTACAAACTCGATCGTCGGAAAATGTCTCGCGCGACAAAACGACCGAAAAGCGCCGAGATCCGCTCGAAGACGGTCGGCTTTCGTAAGCGCGAACAATTGGATTTCTCGACGGACCTCTGGACTCTCCGCCGAGGTCTTTCCCATGCGTTGCGTCATGTTCTCGTTAGCGGCGAGAATCGGTCGCGACGTCAGTCCGATTGATTATGCAACGATCGTGAATTAACGCGCGTACCTCACGCCGCCGCGGAGCACGCGCGATTCATTTTACGCGCGTCGCCGAAGATAAAGGTCATTGTTACCATTTTTGAGACCTTTCGGGAGGTCGAAATGTTCCAATTGAGACCGGCCGATCGCGCCACGAACAATGACTCGGCTCTTATTTCGATCGCCATATGTTGGCTGCGTCTCGAGAACGAACGCGTCACAATCAACTTTTGCGTCCAAGAGGAACATCGCCGGCGTGATTTTAACGTCGTTCCGACGTTTTATGTACGTTCCAGTTGCTTGTCGAAAATCGTTTGAACGACACCGCTTGTTCGTTCCGCGCGTGTTTATGTTGTTGTTAATGTTGTTATCGCGGCACCAAAATGTAAACAAACACGACACGCGCGCAATTAAATTTCCAAAACAATAAATATTTACGCGTTCATTATCATCGCGCAACGCATTATCCGGGCTCGTTTCGATAATTAGATTCCTCGACGACGACGACTGTACACCAATCACCATTGAATTTAAATTTCACCTGCCAAGCAGTTATATATGCGCGCAACGGTTCATCTCCAGTCGGACGGTCATTTGCATGGTTTATTCCGTTCGTAATTAGCGAACGCGCGCATAATGTTGCGCCCAAGCGGCGACTGCGCTAATGACATTTCAATTTCCGCGGGTGCATCGACGCAGCGCGGCGTTCGCAAAATTCCGTCCGGCCATAGCGCGCGGTCCGGTGAGCGATACCGAGGAACGGATCGAAAGCCTTTATATAGATTGGGTTTTGTTGCGTTTGTATAATGCGTCGACTCGAAGAATCGATACCATCGATTCAAATTCAATCTCGCGACCATAATTGCGCGTAACGAGAAATTCTTGATGTCAATTATCCTCGGTTGCAAAGCGGCATCTGCGGCCCGAGAACGGGGGATATAATGAGCAAATTAATAACGACGGTTAAAAGCAATTAAGTCGTCATTACGGATTTCGATTGATGTTTTTTGTTTTGTTTTTTTTCCTTTTTTCTTTTTTCGCGTCATCGGTTTGTGAAAACAAAATCCGTCCGGACAATTTTGCTAATCGCGTAATGCAATTTGAACGAGTGCAATGTAAAGTAATATTCACGTGGGTAGACGTTTTATTATTCGACATAGAGCAGTCTGCGGTCGGAGGCATTCGATACACGAGGCACGTTACATATCAGTCCGGCTTCTCCCCTTCGGTTTCCCCTATGATACTTCCTGTAACAATAAATATCAAGCGCAAATAATGCGGCTCAAATTAAAACATTTCATTGAAGACACCGAGCGCTGTCATTATATTCGAACGCGGCAAATCGTCTAACGTGAAATATTCCGCGGTCCTCTCGCGGACGATATTCTAACTAAACGGACGTCACAGTTAATTTGACGGACTTAATCGTCCGCGTGTTGTTAACTGTTGCAATTATTGTAGTCGCGGTATTAATATTCCGGTACGAACTAATCACGCGGCAATGCGGTTGCTTTTTGCCGGCTTTTTTCCTTTTTAAACTAATTGAATGCCTGACAGATACATCGGGTTCATTTCATTGTTTAATGATTGTGATTTGATTTGATTCGTAATTTTATTTCATATAAAAATTGCATAAAATTCACGTTACGAGTAATATTCATTGAGAATACTTTTTGATCTCGATATTCAAATTATCCGAAAAAATAGAATGAGCATCTTAAACAAGACGCGCAAGGATCTTAATAAAATTCAGAAACGTATTAAAATTGCTGCTGTTTTAAATAAGTTATGTTGCGTCTTAAAGTAAGATACGTGTATGGCATTTGATTTACCGGTGATCCAAATAAGGTTCCAATCAAGTACTTGATGAGCGTATGCCATGAGTAGACCACCAATTATTTTGAATAAATAAACCAACTTAAGTTCAATTCCCGTAACAAGAGTTTTTTGCTTCTTAAATCTTCAAATTTAAAAAATTCACAACAATTTTCATTAAACGGATATATTTACGAAGTAACTCTTTTCTATATTAATATTACAAGAACAATGAAATAATGACTTATTTTAAGATACTTTATAACGAAATCGTCTAAAATTCTTATTATTAGACATAACGAAAATGTCTACATTCACTGCTAGCAAAAAGTGTCGCACACGGAAAAAAATGTTATGAAGAACAAAGCATACGTATAGTCAATGCAAACATAATATGTTTAAATTAACTATACATTTGTTTACATCATCCATACGTATGTTTGTGCCAACCGTTTCAACCTAGCATTTTTTTTCAGTGCAAGTGTAACTATTTTAAGACACGAAGTGACTTATTTAAGTCACCAGCTGTCTTAATACAAGATGTGTTTTTTATTAAGACACTTAGGCGACTCCGTTTAGTTACTTCGTACCTTAAACAAGTCACACATATTACACATTTTTGGTATCGTTTAAGACAATACTTTAATAGCCCCGAATGTTTCGTCTATTCCCATTTTTGCATGTTCGCAACACCGACTCTTATTCGTTTCCAATAAACCCCGGACCGTACGTATTTGATTTGTATCTCACTGAATAGAGTACAAGCGAAACAAAAAGCACGCAATCATCGTCACCTCCATAATTGGTATGCCGAGCGCGCGGTGTCCGCGGCCCTCGCGCGGGCGATCGTCGCCGAGCTCGTCGGTCGATTATGCCGCAGTCAATCGTCAATTATACAGGCGTCGATTAATCGCCGGGCTGTTAAGCGCCGTTGGGAAACCGAATCGCGAACTTTCGTCCTCCTCCTTCGCTCGTTATCCTCGTTCGTCCGCGTGTATAAATCGGAACCGTCGTCGGCGCTCGGATTTCGCGCGCGCGAATGGAGCATAACATCGGCGATTAAAAAATTTAATCCGCGCGAGTTGTCCGCGCCATTTCGTTCGGTATTATGAGCGCGCAATTAAGACATACAAAGTCCACAAATTAATGCCTTCAATAACCGAGCGACCGCGCGACAAGAAGAGGGCTCGCTTCGATCAAGTGGACTCATTTGTTATTCGCAATACATACGTATTGACCAACGTCGGCGCAATTGACATAAGTAAATACCATTAATTTTGCGCGCTCGATCGCACGAACGGAATCGGGGACGAGAAATCGGCAAACGGGTTTGCCGATTTTGTTTACCCGCGGCGTGAACGATTCCGAACGCGCCCACGCGAATTCCGTCAATCAAATTGCAGTTTGCGGGATGTATCGTTAAGGAATAGGCTGTGACGGAGCCGTGCGAGTGTACCGATTGTGTTGTTGCGCGAGAGAGCGAATGCGCAGTGCGTGCCACCGGCAACCGATGTTTACCGATCAATAAGCTAATGAGACGCTGCGCGATTGCGGGCAAAAATGCACGAGCCGAGCGAAATTCAAATCCGCTCGACATAATCGTTTTCCGCGGACTTAATTCATCGAGTTGCTTATGCGCGTAATTATCGGTATGCTTATTTGTTTACGCGTAATACGTTTCCGACGCAACGCGGTCGTAAAAAATGAACCCCGCGACGGCAGTGGCGATGCGATCTTATTTCCGTTAACAAATTAGACCGCGTTTTGATACAGCCTTTCGATGGCCGACGACGATCGATTTACGGCCAATCAACGTCACGGTTTCATTAAATTATCAAACGACAAAACGAACGAGTATTATTAGTTTGCGCTGGGAAAAACTGATTAATGCACTGCGCGGTCTCGCATTCGTCGTAACGATCATTCGATCGTACGTTTACGATGAATTGGTCGTACATTTATCAAGTTTGTATGGTTATTATGATCGTTGATTTGTGGAAAATTTGTATACCTGTGTTCAGTGCAGATAATAATCCGAAACTCAAGAAAAAATTTCGAAAATTGACACGGATTTGAAGACAAAATGTTTCGATATCTCCTGGAATGTGTAAACAACAATTGAAAAAGTGAAAATCCTTAACATACTTATGGAAAAATTATAATACTTTTCGTAGGAAGGTTTTCCCCACTTTACGATAAATTAATTTCCTTCTCATACATCGAATGGGTCGCATAAAATAACAATCGCCTGAAAATTGACATTTCTTCCAATCTGATGACAACCGTTTATTGAATTCTAAATACCAGGGCTCTTATTCCGTAATTATATGATCGTAAAAATCGAAGCAAAGTTTGACACGGACAAATGCCAGATAGTATGAAAACTAGGCAAGCAATCAAAATCAAAAGGGCGCCAAATGTATTTGGCGACCCATAAGGGCGATCGGCAACGAGACGTCAACATTAAGCCGAACCGATCGCGTTTAATAATTCGCACAAGCGATCGTTAATTGAACCGATTCGACGAACAGCGATAAAGGCGAATCCGAGCTTTCTGGTCGCGGGTCATGAACCGATCGGTCGGCAAAAATCGGCTTCCGAATTGACGCGCCTGCCCGTCGAGCGCGAACGGCAGTGCGAGCGACCGACGAAGCCGTATCGATCACACGGAGGGATGTTTTTGCAATAATTCCCGGTCGCCACTCTGTTGTCGTTGCTCGCAGACGTGCGCCGGCAAGATGGTTGGCAGTTAGCGAGCCGGCCAGCTAGGTAGGTAGGTAGGTTGGTAGGCAGCCGCCATGTCTAATTATGTCGCATTGATTTTGTCATTAGCTACCCCTACGGCTTTCTGCCGCAGTCGACATACGCTTCGACGTTGCGGCAAAAAATGCTTCCTATTCAGCGGACGGACTGTTCGCTCGCCACTTTGTCAGCGCATAGCAAAGGCTGTTCGCTGGCTCGACCCGACGACCCCGGCCGCGAGCGCCCGATCGGCGCCGCGGTGCCGATTCCGAACCAGTGGCTTTGGTCCCGCGTAATTTCCGGGGATGGACCAATCGGGTTCACGACGTTTGTGTGCGTGTGTTTACGCGCGCCGATAATCCGGATGCGATTAGTTACGCGCCGGCTTCGGCGGGTGGCGCACCCACGCTTTTCAATTTGATATATCGCTCGGCATTTGTGTCGAGAGAGCTCCACGATAGGGGCGGAATTTGTCCAAATCATTGGGAAATTTGTTTGATTAAACTGCTCCTCAACCGCCATTTGAATCGTAATCCCCGGTCAATTGGTCGTCGAAAACGCGCGTCGGTTCACGAGTGTTTCGGTTACGTTCGAATATCAAAATGGTCGCAGTTGTGATTGAGATCGGTTTGGAGAGTCACGTGACCGTGCACGTTGACGCGTCATTCAATTACGCGAATGTTCGCCATTGGGCGTCTGATTCGAAACGGGTTTAGGGTTCGTTATGAAATGTATTAATTTTGTTTTGGACGGGGATCGCGTCGTTTAATGTGCAAATAAATTTTGATCTTTATTTATGTAGTTAATTCAATATGCACGTATATTCTAATAGGAATAAATGAGATGATACAAAACGGTACTCAATGTAATAATAACAATAGTATTCATCTTTTACCCTAAATTATTCTCAATTTTAAAATTGAATTAATTATGGATTATTTCCATCGCCAAAGTGTTTACTGATTTACCGATAATTATATACTAATACAAAAACAGACTTTTTAAAGCGCCGCTATTTATACTCGGGAACTTTACATAGTAACATTATTCGTAATTTTGTAGTTTTTTGACTTTTACTTTATTTTACTTTAATTTACGTATTTTCTTAAATGACAACACTCGCAGTGTTAAATAAAAACCTTATACGAAACGTAAAATTCCATCATAATTATCATCTAAATTTCATTACAATTAACCTTACTTAATTCATTACACCATTTAGTGTTTCATTCTTATCTATTTTTCAAAGAAAAAAAAGATACAATCACACCCGAAACCATTCTTCAACGTTAGATCATCAACAAAGCGAAAAGCCCGATAAGAATGTTATTTAATTGCCGCTGTCCAAACGATTAATCCCGTGCCACGAAACAAAATATGTACATGTAGATCTTTATAGATTGATAATTATCCGTCGATCCAGAAAGCTTGACACGGATCCTCGAATCATCCAAACATATTGATTTATTTGTCCGTCCCGCCCCTTCTCTCGTTTGCAGCCCTGACCCTACTTAATGACACTGTCGCTGTACGTAGTGACCCGGATTGTTAGATCTCCGCGCGGTTCGAAACAAATATTGAAAATCAATTACATTCTTCGTCCGATTCAATGCGATCGTTTTAAAAACGTACTCTTCGATCCCCGACAAGGTCTATATTTTCGACGCGCCACGGTATTTTTCGTGAACAAAAAAAAAGAACAGAAATTGGAAGCTAAAAAACCGTTACTCTGGTCGCGACGATTTCGTTAATTGTCGTATACGGACTCGAACAAAGGCACATGCTTATGCCGTAAACAAAGTGTTCGACGTATAAAGCATCGCACTCGCGTTATCGTCCCGTTCAAATATTCAACGTTCGTATACTTCTTGCGCTAGTTATTAACGATAATTAACCCTTTCGTACTAGCTACTCATAAACCCTCGGCCGACGAGGACTATAATACACTTTTAATTGCACAGCATTGAGAATATAGGAAATTTAAATGAACAAATGTCGTCGATTTGTAATTATACCTCTTTTATCAGCGCATTATACGTGCGTTTAATTATTGTGTATAGAATGTGTACTAGAAAGTATCGATTTCGATTTGATTTCGCTCGGTCCGCGCGCGTTCGCGTTTTGATTCGTTCGGACTCGGCGACAAACCGATTTCTTCGGAATTTCTTTCCGGAAGTCGTTACTTTTCGACGCGTTGTTTGCGATGTAATCGAGTTTACTAAAAAAAGAAGAAACCTAAAAAAAATCGTTCGATTCTGCTACGCGTCTTCTATGGATATTCATAGCACGATATCACGGAACGATCGTGTGCGAACGCGCCTCGTATATTTTCGTGGCTCATTTTTTGACGACTTTAATGAGTTCCTGAAAACCGGCTAATTGACATGCAAGATAAAAGAGCGAGGTTTCTTCATCAAAGGCGAGAAGAACGAGGAAAGAGGAGGATTCTGAATGTGTGCGTGTTGCAGACGAGTTTCTCACGGTGCATCGCAAGAAAATTATAAGGGAGTGGGTTGAATCCGGTTTATTCTTGAGGGTAGAAGAGGAACAGTGGAAAGACATAGTGCAGGGGTTGTCCGGTGCGCAAAAAATGCAGAAACCGCCAGGCGTGCGTCCGCGCCGATCCAGAACGATCGACGATTTTTGTCCTCGGTTCGGGCTCGATTTGGCCAATCGGAAGCCCGGAAACGGCTGCCCGACGTTTCAAGCCACGTAATCGTGCAAATTGCACGCCGTTGTCCGGTCATCCCTTGACCGGCGGCTTATCGTGAGCCGCGCAATACCGATCTCCGGAATCGAAGGGCAGTCGCGAGAATGTTTACGCTCGAGCGGGGCCGAGAATGTGGCATGCAAATGCGACAAATTTGCCGATACGTGTCATTTTACGTAATTTGTTTGCTTCGTAGCAATTACCGATTCTTTTGCCGATCATGAATGATCCGTTACAAAACCTCGCAGTTTTCGATCTCAGTTCGATGCGATATTCGCGCGTATCTGATTTGGTCAATTTATTTACATAGAAAGGCGTGATTCAGGCCGAAAGATTGGACCTAAACAAGGCCAAAGAATGGTCGATGATCGGTTGCGTTCACGTCAGCGGATCGGTGCCTCTGTGGGTCCTGTTTTAATGACAGATGCAAAGGGTCGTTTGATTGTAATTGCAATACAAGTTGCCAGTGGTGAAAGCAACTATTAAATACCATGTATGCGAATAAGGCGCATTAACGATTCATTTTATCTGCAAGTAATGACGCCATTACATGGCTCATGCGATAATTGTGTCACGCTTCATTTCGTACAAATAAGAATGACATTCGAGGAAATGATCAGAATGTTTTTCTCACGTGCGGTAATCACTTGCTAATCTGGATAATACGGGTGTATTAGGTTCGGAAGCCGATTTTCAACGGGATTTCGCAATCGTCGTTATTTCTTCGTGGATTCGCTGTCGGTTATCCGTAAATTTCTTCCTTTACTTCTTTGTTTCTTTTTGTTCGGTAAAAAGGGCCACTTCGAGGCGCGAATTTCGAAATCATCACGATCGACACGAACGAATGCCCGGGATTCATCCGAGAAGACGCAATCAGGAGCTGATAATGAATTAAGAGAAATATTCGTAGCGTCGGGATGAAGCGGACGCAAGGATCGGCCTGCTGGTCCGCGTCGTTTTTGAGCGTTCTTTTCGCAACATGCGAGGTTGCCTGAGAAATAAGCGGTTTCATGATATTCAATAAATAACAAGACGTGTACGAGATAATTGGGGGTTGGATTCCTAATTGCGCGCATCTTGTGCGTGTCAGTGTTGTAAAACGCGAATCGATCGTCATGTGGTTCGACGCCGGGCCATCTTCCTCTTTCGCACAAAGACGGGCCTCGCATGAGAGGAGCGCCGCACCATCGATTTGGTTTCCGGTGAAACGTTTCGGCGAACAAAAAGAGTCGCGGATGGCACTGCTTCTTCGGGCATTCGACTCGGCGGCTCTTACCCTCAACGACCATTGATTACGGACTTATCAACCACCTGTGCGTATTCGGCCGAAACACCGCGGCGCTTCTTCCCTGTTGCCGGGCCATTCGCGCGCCCGCAAAATCCGACTTGATCCCCGAAACAACACACCCGGGCTCGTCGTAATTGCGCGAGCGGTGTTCCAAAAGATTAGCGAACAGATTTGCGCGCATTTTTCGGCCGTAGTCGGCCTTAATGACAGACTGGCCTTATTAATTTGGCGTAGAAGAGCGCGGGGTCCGATTCATTGGGGCAACAGAGTCAACAAACCGGGTTTCTAAATAAATTGTAACAACACGCGGCGCAACAGAAAAATTGTAAATTTGCACACGATAATTACGGCCGCATCAACCACCTGTCCAGCCCGAGTATTATCATATTCGGAACATTATCATACACCGCGGTCAGTTTACGCAGTTGGTTGAAATCTTTGATCAATAATTAATCCCGCGGGTGGTTAAGGGGGCATTACCATCGAAACCGTTTCTTTCCTATCACATTCGGGTCTCGGCAAAATGCTTCGGTTTTGCCATTAAATAAACGACGGCTATGATGATAAAGAGCTCGGTATTTAGTAAATACACTCTTTTTGAAACCGAGGTCAATTGGTTTTGAGAAACGAACCGCGGCAACCATTTCTACAGCGCTGGTGAAAAAGAAACGGAAAAAAAGGACCGATCTCTAACGCGATCGGAAATTATGCACGGCGCATTCGTAATACGCGGCGGACAATAAAAATCAACGTAAAAAATCGGACGCCGGTTGTCGCGCCAGCGTTATGAATATTAAAAATCGACGTAGACCTCTGGTGTCTAATGACACGTTGTGAGTTGAACTCGCACAGCCGGTCGTACATCAATACACGTACCGGTAACAAATTGTTAAAAGGATACACCTACGTGGACTCACATTCGCAAAGTTTCACGCGTTAAAGCGAGCAAGCCGCAATTAAGATGTTATCGTTTAATTAGGGCCAATACCGCGAAAATAAAAGCTGCTACGTGGTTCCGTCTGTTCTCTAACTTTGCTAATAACCGGAGTCTAGTTCTACCGGAAGAACGATAAATTACTAGAAATAGGAAAGTCAATGCCAGGTGATATCAGATTGGCAGATGTTCTAACCCGAAACTGCTTATGCGACGATGTGTCAAGCGACCCTCCTCGTATTAATGTGGTATTTCAGTGCTATGGAAACAGTATTTATGACTGTGATTTCACTGACGTTCATTAATAAAAATGCCCGACATAAAAACGCTAATCACGACACCATTTAAATTTCGAAAATCTTTTTTCCGTCTATCTGTTTTTCTGATAGTTTTTTTTTTGTCTCTCCATTTTTTTTCCTTTTTCCTTCTCGTTCATAATTATTCGTCGTCCCCGGATCACGAAGGGAACGACAAGTCAATATTAAAACCGTTCGTTAATGTGTTACGGAAAACAGAAGATTTGTATTGATTTATTTAAAACACGACGGTTGAAACGTGTGCGTTAACGTTGGCATTAAGCGAATACTATGGTCAAAGTTTTTGTATAATTACCGTGGAAAAGCTGATATTAAATTCTTTATTGCTGTTTCGTATAATTAGAAGCGAAGTGAGCAAATAATTACTACTTTCTTTTGCAATAAACGTGACGATTAAAATCGTATATTGTAACAAGCAGAAAGTTGTTTTTCCTTCCTTCCTGCGACTCGATACAAATATATATGTGTGTATATGAAATATTCTTATGTAAATGCGATTGAAAATGCAACGAGTCCGTTAGCCGATGAAGAAATTGACCGGAATAAAAAGCCAAAGTGCATGCAAATGCGCGTGATACTTGCAGCAAATAAACACGGCGCGTTTTTAATAAATAAACACGACGGGATCGGTCCGTTCTACGGACCATCCCGGGCACAAGCATTCCTCGGCGCTGAAACGAAACGAATTCCGAATTACATGTTGTAATCTCGACTAAGGCACGATTTAAAAATTAGGTCCAAATTATCGTAGCCAGTGGTGCGAGAGCCGAGCCTTGAAATTTATGTGTGATCATTCGCCTTCGAACGGAAAGATATCGATCCTCGGTCATCAACGATAATATAAGGGAATGATCGCGCGCTGCAGGTATATTACTAAATGGCATATGTACTCAAAGAAAGAGATAAAAGACTAAGTAAGATATATTATAAGGGAAAGGGGACGAAAGATACGGTCACTGGATTATGGAATTTGTATCGGGAATTGTAGATGCCGCGCTGTTCATAATTTAGCATACCGCGCTACAATATACAAGCGTACAATGTACAATATACACGCTACACCTACGGCAATAGATGCGAGCAACAACGTAAAAATACATAGTTGAGATGAAAAAGCCTCTGGCTGTCACGGCTCCGTACGTGTTCTGCACGCATACTGTCGCGCATCATAGGTACCTATCCATTTATTCGTAACCCGTTAAATTCCGCGGATATCTCCACGCGATCTCCCCGAGACAACTGTATTATACAATTATATTTCGCTTTGATCCATTTTGGTCAGCAATTATCATTTTTGTGCACGCGTTTTACGCGCGAAAAAAATCGAGTCCGATGGGCGTCCGGCGATTATCAGGCATGTGCAAACACGCGCGGATTTAAAGCGAACAACGAGGGCATTGAGTTTGAATATCACGGCGATTCGGTTCGGTTCTGTCGCGTTCCATTTGCGTCTTGGTACCCGCAGCCATCGCAGGAAATCGATTAACATTAAATCGATGGATAGATAATTTTTTTTCTTTACCGGTGGATTTCAAATACAGCTGGATGTATTCAGGCAACGCGGAAACAAACAAGACCTTGTGCTACGGCTGCGAAAGTTTTCGTTCACGGGATACGCGTATACGGAGATTAAGCGTGATCTTTGTGATCCTGTGTACGCAGCTTGCCGTATTTCTGCTTTCTTAGCTATCTCTTGTTTCCCGAAACCCTTTATTTGTTCAGATTAACTGGCTAAATAGATTCAATAAATGCGTCGCGCCAGACCAAAGGGCCCTTTGTAACCATTCCGCGATACGTGACTCTGTACGCCGATAGACTAATAATAAGTAGTTTTATTATTTCGAGGCGCGTACCTCGACTAATAACAATAACAACAACAACAGCGAAAATTTAACAATAAAATTATAATATGTTTTTGGTTTTGTGTTGCAGGTACGTCCTGGGGTAGCGTCGGGGTAGCTAGTGGTTCGTCTATTGGGGGAATCGAAGAAAATAAGAAAGAGATAGTGAAGACAGCGTGGTTAGTGTATGCAACGAAAGAAGGAAGATCAGCCGGAGATAGTGAAAAGAGCGCTGGAACCAGCGCCGTAGGTGATGTGAGGCTGTCGCTCGCCTCACGTTTGGGGTGATGCCCTCCAGTGAGCCTCATCCCTCTCAGTACCACCTTCAACATCGCAACATTCCTCCCTCACACTTACAAGCTCATTCATCTGGCGCGATTGGGCAACATCAGCTTTATCAGCAGCTGGTGGCAGCCCATCATCATCAGCGACAAGTACAGCAGCAACACGGCGCACCTTTCCAAAATTCCACGTACGCGCAGCAAAAACAAGAGATGAGTCCGGAGGAAGAGGGTGGCCGAGGGGGCGGGTCTCCCCCGGCGGCCGGGGCTGCTCTTCATCAGCCCCATCACCCTCGTACCGCAAGTCCACCCTCTGGTACGGAGCCTTGCACCCGCGATGCGATACCAACCCCAACACCTATTGCTGATACGACATCCACCACGACGACAACACCTACTGCTTTGACACTTACGTCGCAAAGCACCCAGCAACAGCAGCAACGGGTTACGAGTCCGAGCCCGAGTCCACCGGGTGGAGATGTTGAGAAATTCGATGGTAAAATTGTGTACAATCCGGATGGTTCGGCCTACATCATCGAAGGCGAAAGCGAATTAAGCGAGGACGACTCTTTGCCCGATGGATGCATCGTTGACGGTCGCGGGGTGTCCGTTCCCCACTCGCTGGTGTTCCCGCAAATCGCAAATGCTTATTACGTGTCCAGGTTGTACGCACACCAAGCCTACCAGCAACAACAGCAACAGCAACGATCGACGCCGTCGCAACCCAACCCTGATCTGCCGGTCATGCACAGTTACCGAGTGATTAGTTACAGAAGCGCCGAAGGAAGTAAGCAAACACCGCCGGTCCCTTCTGTCTCGCCCTCGCCCGCGGCTTCGGTTCCTGTCAAACCCATCCTGATGTGTTTCATTTGTAAGCTCAGTTTCGGCTACGCCAAGAGTTTCGTGGCCCATGCACAAGGCGAGCACCAGTTGACACTAATGGAGGACGAGCGACAAATTTTGTCCCACTCAACGGCGTCGGCTATTATCCAGGCCGTTGGCCGGGGCAAACAGCCCCTCGTGAGTTTCCTCGAACCCGTGACAAGCTCGACCTGCTCGCAGTTATCCCCGGGACAGGTGCAGTCGCAACAGCAACGGAACGATTCCAGTGAGCATGAGATGGCGATAACTAACACGCCGGCCAGCACTCCGGGAATCCCGAATAGCCCGCAGCAACAGCAGTCGCAGCAACAGCAGAGGCCGTCTTCGAGCACCCCAACCACGCCAACGTCCCATTCGAATCACCCGATCACCTTCAATCATCAGCAACAGCAACAGTCGCAATGGACGGGAGCACAAGTGACCGCGGCATCCTGGGCCAAAGCTCCGGATGCAACGAGCATACATTACACGTCGCCGCCTCCTTCGCAAAGTACTACGAAAGGTTCGCCGTCGTCCTATGCATCCCTTACGCAACAACCGCCAAATTTTCTAACCGGCACTACAATAGGAGTATGTCCGGAGCACATGCAGGGTAGACCTAGTGGGGTTGAGTGTACGAAGTGCGAACTCATCTTGGCCAGTAGTAGACTGGCGGGTCCCGGTGGACCTCTGGCTGGGATCCACAGTCGGAACTCGTGCAAAACATTGAAATGTCCGAAATGCAATTGGCATTACAAGTACCAAGAGACGCTGGAGATACACATGAAAGAGAAGCATCCAGAAAGTGAGACCTCTTGTATATATTGCATTGCCGGACAACCGCATCCACGACTCGCGCGGGGCGAAACCTACACTTGCGGTTACAAGCCCTACCGATGCGAAGTGTGTAATTATTCGACGACAACTAAAGGCAATCTCAGTATTCATATGCAAAGTGATAAACACCTTAACAACATGCAGGAACTGCAGCAAGGTGGCAGCGGGGCTTCGAACGCGTCCAACCCTTCCTCCTCGCAAGAAACACCGATGCCGACGCGAAGTCCTCATCATCAACAAAATCATAGTCCTCATTTAAGTGCACAAACAACCAACCAGGGCAAACCAAAGCCGACCTTTCGGTGCGACGTCTGCAATTACGAGACCAACGTGGCGCGTAACCTCAGGATTCATATGACCAGCGAGAAGCACACGCACAACATGCTCGTGTTACAACAAAACGTCAAACACATGCAGACACTTTCGGCGCTGCAGACCCACCATCAACAGGCCCAACAACATCATCATCAGCAAGCTCAGCAACAACACCAGCAACAGTTGGAACAACTGTTCCACTTAAGCGGCCAGGACAAACCTCAACACGCGGAAGCCGCATTGGCTGACATGGCATTCAGTCAAGCCGTTTTGATACAAATGATGACTGGTGGTCAGTTACCTCCCCAGCTGCCTCCGGAACTAATCGGAGGGATGGCAAACATGGGAGCCATGAGCAACATGTCCGGGGACGTCGGCATGTCTCTAGACAGTATGGAACCACCGCCCGAACCAGCAGATCCAGATCCATCACACCTTTACCACTGTTGCGTGTGCAACAATTTTGCCACGGATTCCCTGGATGCCATCGGTCACCATCTGAACGCGGATAGAACGAAAACCCGCGAGAATGAAATTCTTGCGATCCTGCAAGGACACTTTGTTTGCAAACTTTGTTCCTATAAAACAAATCTAAAGGCCAATTTTCAACTGCATTGTAAAACAGATAAGCATTTACAGAGACTGCAGCATTTCAATCATGTTAAGGAAGGGGGACCGCGAAATGAATGGAAGATCAAGTACCTGGCCGCGCCAACTAATGCCGCGCAACTACGCTGTCATGCGTGCGATTACTATACGAATAGTGCCCATAAACTTGCTCTTCATGCTGCTTCACCGAGACACGAAGCAGCCGCTTTGTTGCTGAGGCATCTTTTGGAAGCGAGTTCCAATGCTCCATTCACGGCTAAACTTTATCATTGCGCGCTCTGTGGATATAGTGCCAGGCACCGACTTTTATTATTACAGCACGTGAGATCACTTAGACATTTACAGATGGAGCAATTACATCAGTTACACCGCCGAAGCAACTTACAAGGCAATGAAACTCCTCATACTGATATCGGTGATGTGTTCCAAGTCTTGCCAGATCCAGACGCACAGTCTAATCAACAACCCAGTCCTTCTACACCAACCACGCCAAACGCCGCAAGCATAAATAATGGTAATTCGATTAATCAAATATAAATATGATATCACAATAACAGCATATAGGGGATTGTTTTTATTTCTTTTTCATTAATATTATCTCTGTTCTGTTTATTTTAAGGACTATTTTCGGTAATATAAAATTGCATCGCATTTTCTTATTCTCACGCAATAATTTCAGTTAGCTGTTAATTTAAATTGAATTCATTTATATAATAACGAAATTCAAACTACGATCACGATTGTTTGAAATTCATTGATTTAATTATGTATTGCTAAAATAAGCTTTAGACGTTATTACGTGTAATGACTCGTATTTTCAATAGTAATAAAAGTTCAGGAAATTATACAAATAATGCAAGATAAAAATACAGAAAATTGGATAATAAAGTACTTTAAAAAAGTGTTTAATCCCAACACGTATTTTATAATGAAGTTTGTGCTCTCATCGATTAAGTCGCAATTAGTCTTGAAATGACGGTAATTTTCTTAGCATATGGTTGTACCATAATGTCACGCCAAATACAATAGCAAATGTATTATCCAGCAGTTTATGCTTAAATATATACCTGTAGGCGAAGACAACTGCACGCGCGCTTGTCTTCATCACAACTGACGCGACTTTGTACAATGAAACGTTTTCTGTATATCTTTTATTTTTTTCGCGGAAGTGTTCGACATTAATTTCATATTACGAATCTATAATTTTACTTTTATTACAGACAAAATAGCATTTGCATCTGCAAAGCTGTGAGACTACTTTTTCGATTCCTTTTATTTTCAGCCAAACTTTCTCTTCCGAAGGTTTGATAATATTCTCTGTACTCAAGTCGATTCAATTCATATCAAAAATTTCTCACTAACATACAGCATTGTTGATCCACATGTTGTTTAGAGTTACACTTTTTGCAACAATTTCCGTTTCCGGCTCATCAAATAATGATTTGAAGTGTCACTTTTTTCACGAATATCGCAGTTACATAAATAATTACCGTGCAGCGTCAATGATAAAATACTCTCACATGATTCGAAATATGTTATCATTCATATAAACTATATGTGGATTGACTTTCTCTTGAACGTTTTATTCAAAACAACAAAAAAATGACAATTTTTAAAAATGTTATGTGAATACGATCTTCTCAAAAGCTAAAACTTGATAATAATGATTCATGCAACTTCCTGTACATGACCGGATTTGTGTAATGAATCATTTTCTTTTGATGTTATTAAGAAATTGCTTGGACACTTGAACTCAGAGCATCTGTAATTAGCACCATTATAGCCTTCACCAAGATAAACTAAGAGAAAGTTTAGCAACATGAATTAACTCAGATATGCTTATATAACACACGGCTTTTAAGATGATCTCTTTTAAAATATTTTATAATTAATGATAAATAATGATAAATAATTTTTTTTTATAACAAACATATTTTTAACCCGAGAAATACATTTCCCAATTTTCTGTATTATTATTAACTGAATTTCAGTTTTCATTAAATAATTGATTTCATTTCTTTTTTTTTTAATTTTTATATCAATTTTTATTTTTCATTAAAATACATTTGTCATGACTATTTAACACGCATTTATTTTTTGTTTAATTAAAGAACGGCGAGAAGAAGAAAGTGACTGTGGTAGTGAAGTAAAACAAGAACCAGACAATGACCAAGATCAAGATCCTGAAGCAGAAGCAGAATTAGAAGAAATAAATTGTCCTTATTGCACTTACCAGCCGTCATCCCGGGAAGAATTGCGACAGCATTTGCAAATTGCTCATGTTCAGGATGCGGACGAAAAATTGGAGAACGTAAAGGAAGAACCTATCCTGGAGTTGCAATGCCCGCTTTGCCAAGACCGTTTCAGAGAACGGTCTGCGTTAGAAAAACATGTAATGCAAATACACGCTGTGAACGCCGACGGATTACAAAGACTGTTATTACTAGTAGATCAAAGCCATTGGTTAAATAATAACCCACGAAACACGTCCACACCGGCTGCGGCTCCAAATTCGCCAATAACCGTCACGAAGCAGCAGGATGAAGAATCCAGCGAACGCGGCGCCAATGAGGAAATTGACGAGACAACAAGATGTTCCGTTTGCGGACGAATTTGTCGGTCAATTGAAGAATTGCAACAACACCATCGAGAAGTCCATCCTGCCACGACTCCAACGCTGGCTGTAAGTGAGAAGCACGTTTATAAGTATAGATGCGGACAATGTAGTTTAGCTTTTAAAACATTGGAGAAATTGCAACAGCATTCGCAATATCACGCCATTAGAGACGCAACCAAATGCGCCTTGTGTGGTCGTTCTTTCCGATCCGTGCAAGCTTTACAGAAACATCTCGAATCCGCACATTCAGACCTACACGAGGAAGAGTTAGCGCAGTACAAGCAAAGTTTATTACATGCACACCCCTTGCTGCAAGCGTTAACCGAAGAAGCCCTGCGTCGGCAAGGTAATCAAGTGAACGAACAGAATGTGGATGATGAGAATCGAGCTGATGAAGAAGAAAGCGATGCTAGTGACTCTTCCCCACTACATAAAGAACAAAGATTACTAGAAGACTATCTAAACAGTCAACCGGTTGCTGAAGACTCATACCACGATCCGGGCCGAAAGTTCAAATGTCATCGTTGTAAAGTAGCATTCACTCGACAGAGTTACCTTACCGGTCATATCAAGACACTTTTGCATAGAAAGGGCGAGAAAATGTCTTATCCCATGGAGAAGTACTTAGACCCGAATAGACCATACAAGTGTGACGTTTGTAAAGAGAGTTTTACGCAGAAGAATATTTTACTGGTGCATTATAACAGCGTGAGTCATCTGCACAAATTGAAACGAGCCATGCAGGAACAGGGAAACAATAACACCCTAATTTCCGTTGTTCCTCCATCCAGTCCGACTGAATCTACGGACACCCAACAAGATCAAGACAAAAAGCCTTACAAATGTAACATATGCAAGGTCGCATACTCTCAGGGAAGTACACTTGACATTCATATGAGGAGTGTCTTACATCAGACCAGAGCAAGCAAACTCCCAGACTTGGCATCCACTGGACAAGTTGATTTGTTACGACCGTTGATTGAGCAACCGCCGCCTACAAGTCCGGCAAGTCCGCCCGTAAATATTAACTCGAGTAGTGGCAACAACATGCTGACATGCAGTCGTTGCAACGCGTTGTTCGTTAATCAGGAACAACTGGCTACACATCAGCAACTTTACTGCATTTTCAGCAATCCTCTGGCATTGTTTCAGCAACTTGCTGCTTCTCAACAAATAGCTTCTGTGTCGTCAAAAACTCCACCGCCAAATTCGTCGACACCGGTCCCGCAGCAAGTATCTCAACAGGTAACCCAAGCTACACAAGAATTATTGTCGCTACCAAAACAAAAAACTTCGCAAATGTATAAACATTTATTGGAAAGCTTTGGATTTGACCTTGTTATGCAGTTCAATGAAAATCACCAAAGACGTCAGAGGAAGGAAGAAGAAGCAGCTGCCGCTTACCAAGCTCAACAGGAACAACAAAAACAAGAACAACAAAAGCAAGCACTTGTTGCTCAAGCAGTTCAGGAGACTGAAGAAGATCCTGAAGAACACGTTGAAGATGATGTGATTCCTGAACTTACGCGAAGCACGTGTCAACATTGCAACAAGGAATTTAGCAGTGTTTGGGTTCTGAAAGCTCATTGCGAAGAAGTACATCGAGACCTGGTACCACGGGAATTTTTAGAGAAATATGCCCAGCAATTCAAATGTGAATACGAAAAGAAGAGTGTTGTGGTTACTGTTGCCACATCATCTTCAACCAACACTGCGCCAAGAAGTACTACACCAGCATCCAACCAACCACAAGATCTTACTTCTGATAAGGAACAACGAGAGAAGGATGATAACATGGAAAATAAAGAAAGGTCAAGCAGAACACCTGAAGCCACTTCTACAACGCCTGCTACTACACCAGCTTTAAGCAATACTCCCGTTTCTAGTACAGAATCGGTAACACCAACAGCTCAAGGCACAAATCCGCAACATCATATTCAGCAACCACAGCAACAATCACACCATCAACAGCAACATGCGCAAATCACTTTAGCGCAACAAATGTCTGAAATGCAGGCAGCTTTCAATGCAATGGCTGCTTCTCAATTGCAACAACATTTACAACAATACCCAGGATTAATGATGGGTATGATGGGACTTCCTTTGGGACTAAATGTTCCTGCATTAGCAGCCATGAATCTACAACCACCATTAGTGCCAATGATGCTACCACCACCGCCATATGACGGAGCAACAAGTGCTTATCCCCCCATTAATGCCCAAGCTGACATTCTTGCAAAACAACATCTAGCTCTTCAACAACAGCAAGCAGCCGTGGTAAGTAGTTGAATGTGAAAAGTTTATTTAGTTAGACATTATTAGGCAGTAAATAATTAATATATTTTGTTTCTATAATTTTAGGCAAATGCTACCGCTTCTCAAAAACGTGCTCGTACGCGAATCACAGATGAGCAATTAAAAATCTTACGCGCTCACTTCGATATTAATAATTCTCCCGGAGAAGAACAAATTTTAGATATGGCTGCGCAAAGTGGATTGCCTCCCAAAGTTATAAAACACTGGTTTCGAAACACACTGTTTAAAGAACGTCAAAGGAACAAAGATAGTCCTTACAATTTCAATAATCCACCTAGTACTACATTGAATCTTGAAGAATATGAAAAAACTGGTGAAGCAAAAGTAACTCCGCTAAATTCCAGCGTTTCAGGAAGTAGTTCTTCGGATGATAAAAGTCCAAATAAACAATCATCATCTCCACCCCCAACAATGTCTGCAAACACACCTCAAACTCAAACAATCAAGCAAGAGATTACAGAACAAAATAGTCAGCAATTGTTACAAGACGAACAACATAATTCGCCGGGGAGTTCTGGCGGTCAGCAATCTCGTCCACATTCTCCTGCATTAAGTATGAGTTCTGTGTTTTCAGGAATTCATCATGAAACTCAAACTCATACAGCTATTACAACAAGTGCACCAAGTACACCGATGTTACCACCAAAAATTACTCCTCAAACATTTTCGAATCCTAATGCAGGTACAGCAACTGTCGTACCATCTCCAATTTCGGCATTGTCTTTAACTCCACAAAGATCCTTAAGTCCTGGACGCGGTCCTACAGATTACTCATTCGGTGGTAATAGCAACGGGAGTAATTCATCCGGTGGAAGTTCTGGAAAGCGAGCTAATCGTACAAGATTCACAGACTATCAAATAAAAGTTCTACAAGAGTTTTTCGAAAACAACGCATACCCAAAAGATGACGATCTAGAATACCTTAGCAAACTCCTGGGATTGAATCCACGTGTCATTGTAGTATGGTTTCAAAATGCAAGGCAAAAGGCACGTAAGGTCTACGAAAATCAACCTCCTGCAGAACCAGTAACTCCAGGTGGACGCGAAGGTGACGACGGATCTGGACGATTTCAAAGAACTCCGGGTCTCAATTACCAGTGTAAAAAGTGTTTATTAGTGTTCCAACGATACTACGAGTTAATTCGTCATCAAAAGACCCATTGTTTTAAGGAAGAAGATGCTAAGCGAAGCGCACAAGCTCAAGCTGCAGCTGCTCAAGTGGCTGCTGTATTAAGTTCGGAAGACAGCAATAGCAGTTCAACGACGACGACTAATGCAGTGCCAAATAATCCTACAAACACAACTCCTTTAACAGAACGATTGCAACAATCATTAAATGCAGCAACTCCACCACATCACCAGCAACAAACGATGACTCCACAGCAGCAACAACCACAGCAACAACAACCGCAATTGCAGCAACAGCAACAACAACAACCCCAACAACAGCAACAACAACAGCAACAAAGTGAATCAAAAGAGGGCAGTTTTCAGTGCGACAAATGCAATTTAATGTTCAGTCGCTTTGAATTGTGGCGCGAACATCAGTTAGTACATATCATGAATCCCTCCTTATTCCCGCCCGCTTATCCACCAGATTCACCCTTTGGAATTCTCCAACAACAAGCAATGAACGCAACAAGTGGTGTTACGTCCGATTCCCCACACCCATTAATTGCCATGATGCAAGAAAGAGGCAAACGGAAGTACGAAGAATTTGAAGAAGGATCTGGCGCAGATGGCAACAGACAAAATGCGGAACACAATGAACAACCGAAAGACAAAAGGTTACGCACAACAATTTTACCCGAACAATTGGATTATCTATATCAAAAGTATCAGATCGAATCGAATCCATCACGAAAAATGCTCGAGACAATTGCCAGAGAAGTGGGACTGAAAAAAAGGGTGGTCCAAGTTTGGTTTCAGAACACTCGTGCGAGAGAAAGGAAAGGTCAATTTCGAGCACACAGTCAGGTCATCAACAAGCGGTGCCCATTTTGCCCAGCACTGTTCAAGGTAAAGTCAGCTTTAGAATCACATTTGAGCAGCAAACACGCAGACCAAGTTGCAAGAGGTGAAGTAAATATCGACAATATACCAGACGAAGAATTATCTATGGAATCGACACCATCCAATCCAAGTACGCCAAACATGATGCCTCCATTGTTTCCACCATTTAATACTGAAATGGAGGCGTCGTTAAAAAAATATTATGAAGAATCCATGAAACGATATCTCAGTGAATTGCAAGCTCATGCTAGCAATGGCAAACAGGACACGAGCAGTCAGCAATCATCCGGAAATGCTGGAGAATTTCCATTAGATTTGAGCAAACCTGTAGACTTGAGTCGGCCAATGAAATTAAGTTTAGGCTCATTGAGCAATCTTTTGGAAGAGCAGCACAACGCGCATCTACGTGGAGGAAGTGACTGTGGACCTTTGACGGATCTATCAGAGCGTAGCATTTGCGACGACGATAGTATGAGCGAAACAACAGAATTTTTGGACGACGAAAGTGGACCTGCGAGTCCCGCTTCGAGCACACAAAGTTCTCGTCAGGGAATGGTTAGTGGTGGAGCCTTAGGCAATGCAATCCCAACTGTCACCGGGAGTAACACCAGCGGCCAATCTGGGGGAGGAAAACGATACCGAACACAGATGTCAGCGACACAGGTCAAGGTCATGAAATCTCTATTCTCGGACTACAAAACACCTACTATGGCTGAATGTGAAATGCTTGGACGCGAAATTGGTCTACCAAAAAGAGTAGTGCAGGTAAAATTTGAATTTCTTATCAGAATATCGCTATACGTTTGCATGTGGTACTAAAATCTGACCATAAAATAAAGCATTTTTTTTGTATTGTCATTTTACACCTTGTTCGAGTTATAACCGTATTTAAGGCAAATTGGTGGAAAGTATTATTTTGTAATTTGTTTTATGTTTAAATATAATATTTAGTTTTAATTCAAAGTTTTATACAATTTAACATATAATCATCTTATTATCTTATACCACTTATATGTTATGTTTGTTATTTTGAATATGTTATCAATCATTCCAGAATAAATTATTTAATCATATTAAATGCAATAAAATAATATCAATTAGTTTGCTTCAATAACATAGTATTTGGTTTTTGCTGTCCTTATATTTTGCATCTTCAAATATTATAAATTTATTGACGTAAGACAAACTAGGATCAAATTACAACTTTATGTCAATGACTTGTTCAAAGTCAATGACTTATTATATAGATAACTTTTGTAATTGATAAATTTGTATTATTATTATTATTATTATTATTATTATTATAAATAATAAAAAGATATTAGTCATTAATTGTAACATTTGTGTCTTTATTATATATTATTATTTAAATTAGTATTGTAGTATTGTTGTCATGCAAGTTTCAAATATCCTGTAGATAGTATTTTGTATCATTATATGCATTTATTAATATATTATTAATACGTGTTTAGTATTAAACAAACCCTTAACATTTCACGTTATAAATATTGAAACCAGAATAAAAATTTTCATGACATTAATATTATTTCATTAAATTATATTAAATTTATTCATAAGAGTCTTATGTTAATATTATAATGTAATTTATTATGGACTAAATTAAAACAGAATCAAAACAACAAACAAGTAAAAATCTATAAAATCTATATTTAGATGTAATATCTTAATAACAACTAATATTGGATAAAATGACTGAACGTGCTAAATTTACAAATAATATATAAAATCTATTTCATATTTCTTCTATCCTAAAATACTTTTTTTCAACAACTAAATAGCAATAACTAAATTTGTAAAAATATTTCTATTTCTGAGGTAATCCATAATAAAACTAAATAACAAAATAGTACTATAAAACCAAACAAACAAAAAATTTAAAATATGTTGCGTTGTAATAATTGTTTCTCATAACAGCATGATTGTTAAACTCTTTTTATATTAACA
>JABFQC010000546.1:0-26055 GCA_022817085.1 Psilanteris sp. ZL-2020
ATCAGTGGTGGTGGTGTATTGGGTCATGTGGTTGAGATAGTGACAGATCCCTAGTAGTATCCTGGGTGTGAGTGGTTGTGATCGTGATGTATTTGGTAAAGCAAATATCATAGTGAGGCGCCCCCGTTTTTGTTTTGTTTTTTTTTTGTTTTCTTTTGTTTTTTTTTTTTTTTTTTTTTTTTTCTTTTTCATGAATCGCCCAAGTCCGAATAACGGTCGCAATGATGCAAATTGTTATAACATCATTTCATAAGAAACGTTACAGTTACTTCGGTAAGCAACTCCGGCGACGGTATATTATTTACGATATTGGATTTCGTAGTTGTCATCAGTTCGCGACAATCGATACAGTTGCATATCGTGAATCGAATGCGCGCGCTCGCGTGGTGCCATTGACTCGGCAAAGATGAGGTAACCGCGCAAGAGCAAAGACCTTAAGACATTTTTGCCGATGCAAGGCTCGTTACGTATAAAGTGTCGCAACTCGGCACAATGTTCCTTCAAAATCAGGAGCAACGCACTCGCCGGCCAGAATCGCGCGCGCCGCTTTGGCTTCGACGCCGGCGCAAAATCGGCGATCGCCCGTCGAGCCGTGCTTTTATCGCGCGAAAAGTTCATTTCCGATCTCGCTTATCTGCCGGTGTTACAATGCAAACGCATTAAGCGCTTGATTATTTGCGGCGATCACAAACGATACATCGCGTAATTGTTTTATTCGTTGCATAACCGTTACGTAATTTGCGCGCAAAGTTATGTAAACGCGAGATTAAAACCAAGTTCTTGTTTACTAGGTTAGGTATCATTATCAATAATTATACAAGACCTTATGGAAATAATGCATCCAAATTTCGGTCAAGGAAACTCGAAATGCACGTTTTACGATCGCGCGTCGTCTTCGCGCGTGCTCGCGCGTCGACGGCGAAACGATCGCGCGCTCGCGCGAGCCGTTTTTTGCGCCGAAAATGTTCGCGCCCGCGTCGCGATCGATCGCGCTATTTTTTTCGTCCGGCTTAATTGGCGCATTTTTTATTAACTCAGCCGTGAGCGTGATACATTTGCGATAAAAAGTTTACCCTTGCAATGGCTTAATTGCAGACACAATGGCATAATTTTGTTCGGCGGAGTTTAGTTTTACGCCGCTAGTAAAAAGTTATTTAATTAGCGATATTAAAATATTCCGAATCATTCGCTCGGTAATGGCCGTTAATAAACGCAGTTATACGCCAATTAAAGTAGTGCGAAAAATTAAGATATAAAGATTCAGGTTATTTCGGCGGGGATGAGAATTTCGTTATGAATTTGAGTTTGCAATTTGCCGGCGGCGTTTGCGAATTGGTGTTATTTTGTTACGAATTATTTGCATTTTTCTGATTAATTGTATGCATCGTTGTGATTTTTGTTTTTGGTTTTTGTTTTTGTTATTAAGAAATGTTATTATCAAATTGAAATCAGTACAGACAGGCGGATAACAGTTCGGTAGCGAAAACTAATTATTCGCTTTTGATGTTAATCAAATACAAATTATATGTATTATTTAACGTTCTTCTATTTGCGTTCCAATTTCAGCACACACATATTTGATCGTGAATAATAGTTGCGTTCGAAGCAACTTTTTTTCTTCACTCCCCAGTCCGATTAGTCCTTCGGGCGTACCGCAACATAATTAATATTTATATACCATTTAGATAAACAAGAAAGTATAATTTAAAGATCGCAGTCTCGAGTGACCAAAGTCGTACCAATTAATTAACCTTCCCGCGGCAACGTTGCAACGAATTGCATCTGGACAATAATAATCGACGGGAATAAAACGCGACTAATCGCGACGATTATTATATATATATATATATATATAATTGCACTAGGAACGTTGTAAAACCGTGATAAAGTAATCAGCGTAATTTACATAATCCGCTTTATTCAAAAACCGTTTATATTCAAAGTCGTCGCGAGTTATATCATTTTCGCGCGAAACAACGTGACTCGGGCTCGAATTCGCGCCATTTTCGAAGCGAGAAAGGCCACGGTGACACACAACGCGATAATCATAATTGTAACTTAAACTAATTGCCAATTTCGCGTTCGAAGAATCGCACAATCATATACGCGCTGGTCGGCGTTTTTGCGGCGCACTTTTTGCCGACCTTTTTTTGCCCCCCTCCTCCCTGCCCCCTTCCTTCTCGTGCCTTTTATTCCGCTTATTGATCGTGCATAATAGAAATCATAACGGAATCCGACTATTACGTGAATCTAATTAACAGTAAGATATCACGTTCGCAAATTGGTCACGTGGCGGCGGGGCTTTATAACGTTGTCGTTGCGACAAACACTCGCGATTTGTACTTGTGCTCGAGGACAAGGTACAAACGCATATCCTCTCCCTTCTTCCGGATCGGTGTCTTATTTGCTGATGTCATCTGGTTACGTTCCTCCATAACCTTCCACAATAATACATCAACAGTTAACCTTCGAATGCATCATGCTATATATGCGTAGCGCGCGCGAGAAGGAGCAAAACCAACATCAATTCCGTAATGACAATTTTCTTGCGCAAATGACTCAAGCATGACTGATTGCGTTTCTGCGCGCGTATTTTCCATCTTGAATCGCGGAAGCGATTCCGCGCGACGACAAAAAATAACCTACAAAGATCAGATAAAGAATGTTTATTAACGATTCTTATAAAATCACTCATGGACATGCTCGGCTAATTTATGTTCGATTCGTTCGCAATGGAATAATTGCAAAACACTTTGCTTCCGTTTCTGAGGATTCGGTATCTCATTGTCGTTTTTTCTGTCACGCCGATCGCCGATTTGGAGGTTATACTTGCGTAGCGTTGCGTCGGATCGAAGTTACGCGCCGATCGCGAACTTGGCATTCGCGATCGGCTTACGCGAAACCGCGAAAACCAAGCCGCGAACGCGATTCCGAATCGATCGCAATTTCGCCCGAAACCGATTTCGCGCGACCCCGCCGATTTCGTTTCGCGCCGCAAATTTGCACTCCGCGCGATACCCCGCGGATCGCGAATTTCGCGCGCCGCGTTATCACGCACGGTTTTTCGGTCTCGTTTCGTTATCTAACAGGAAGACGCGATGATACATTTTGATGATTTAACGTACGCCTCGATGGATAATTACAATATCGTTATGCTAATTTCGGCGCGCGCAAAACAAACCGCGGCCGTCTCGCGCTCATAATCAAATATTTTTTTCGCATTGTCTGACGGGTCTGTGTTAAAAATTCGTCGAGTCAGTCGTCGCGGCAATAATAACACATTATATTTAATTAAACGCGAGTAAAGCTGAAAACATATATACGCGCCGACAATAATAATCGCGCCGAGTGCAATGGCGTGTTATTAAAAGAGGGAAAGCAACAGGAAGTGTAACGCGTGTACAAGGTGTCTCATCAAATGCGAATTCCGCGGCAAAAGATTTATTCCGGCGATCAAAGGAAAATTCACTCCTCTCCCTATAACCGTCGCTTTTATCGTTCGCCGAATCGCGCCGTTGTTTCCGTCCACCATTACTTTACGCATATTTATTAACGTCCGACGAAAGGGATCAAAATGCAGTCACGTGATAAGCGTCGCATACTCGATAACGATCTGGTAATCGACGGCGAAACACGGAGCAGCGCTCCTGCGCTGCGCAGGACGAAACGATTACAACCAACGCGGCGATTTTAAATTCAATTATACGCCAAATCGGGAGCTTATTTAATCGCTGAAACGATTTCGTACGAGCATCGGTATATCGTCGTTTTTTATCCCATTATTATTGTCGGAATTTTTCTTTTTTTCCCACACAATCCTGACAGCGATAATAATCGTGTATTTTTATGTGTGTTTGTGTGTATTAATTATAGGATGCGCGCGCGAAAGACCATCGGAACGTAATAGAAGAGCGCGTAACGTTTTCAGGGAAAATATAGTGAAATTTCGCGGACTCGATGGCGTGGTCGCGCGCGCGCGTTCCGGGCGTCTCTATTAACCGGGTCATTCGAAGCCGCTAAAGAGAATCCAGGCGCGATTATCGGCGCCATTGCCATTGATATCGCATCGGCAGAAGGGTCGTGGTCAACTTTCTCCTTCGTCCTCGACTTCCTCGATCGCGTGCTTATCGTCCATAACGGACGGCCAAACAGTAATAGCAGTTCCTCGATTATGCGACTAACAGTGCTCAGTCGGGTAATCATTATATTTTATATTTTACTCTTGGTGCGCCGTCTAATGCCGGCGTCAACGCTGTGTGCGCGGCTACGTGCACGCGTGCAGCGTTAACACACTCACGCACGCGCGAGGAGCCATTACTCGAGATCGCGGTGGAAAAAGGAGAAATTACGTTGGAAGTGTTACTCGAAAGAAAGGATCGGTCGCAAGAAATCGCACCGAATAGATTATTATTATACGGTTTTCAATTTTCAAATCGGTGGCTCGACGTGTTTTACGGGATTCGCGGGTTCAGGGGTCAAAAGCCAACGCAATGACGAAACATTATAATGACGAGGAGGAGTTCGCGGCCGGATTCGTGGCGTGAATTTGTGGGCGCAGATTAAATTCGGATTAAAGTAGAGGGGGAAACGGGACTTGGATTTTTGAACGTGTTTATTTTGATCGTAACGTAACGTCGTCTAATTTTAAGATAAATTAGCTAAGTAATATATTACATTGTTCGACGGAATCTCCTAATATAAATGCAATATTACACTGAGAAAAAATTGTTTGGTTAATACTAATCTGGTTATAGCAAACATATTTTATTGTTATTGGTTACCATAATATATGTTTGGCTTAACCAAAATGATGATGTTAAGTACAATATTGTAAAAATAACCATATATTATGGTTATCGTTACTAGATTTTTTTCTCTGTGCACTGAGGAAATAAAATCGTAAGGGGAACCATGTACATCATAAGTCGTACAATTTAACATTGTACTAGTCTTACAATTTGAATAATAATCGACGTCAGCCAATGAGACAACGGGATTCAACTGGTTTAACCAATGAGAAGCATCAAAATGTTACAATATAAATTGTACAATTTCATTTTCTGAATGGATGATTCGTAATTTGTAATATTTATTTTATATATGCCCCGGACTTTTTAACCGATTTTAAAAAATATTTGTAACGCTATTATAATTCGTAATTTATTTATACATAATAAGTTTTTGGATTAAACTAGCTACTCTGAGAGTAATCATAGATGATTTGCAAAAGTTTTAACTTGAGGTATAAACTTGTATATTGCAATCTAATATTCAGATAAAAGATAAATATGAGTATATTGCTTTAAAAAGACAGTAAATGTGCAATTAAAATTGATTAATCGCTACCAACCTTACGCTTATTAATCTTTATCATCTTTTACAGAATCAAGTTGCTTACTTTTAAAATAAGAATAAAAGGAGCATCGCAATGAGTCTGTGTTGTTTTTGCGGTTCTCTGCGATTTTATAGAACAATCAATTTTGGTATTTGTAATGTGTCAAATAAGTAAAAAGTCTGGCAGCCGTATTTTCTAGTCAAATTAATTATGTTCCATAAATTGCAAGCAATATTGGTTAAATGTGTAATTACCGATGCATTATACAATTAATTATTATAAAATAATTACGCAGCACCTTTCTATTGCACTTTTCGAATCTAGGATGCTTTCTAATGAAATCCGAGATAAATGTTTTATCGCCTAATATTAAAGTTAACACTATTTGGTATTAACATAAGAAAGATTCAGTTAATTAAACCGTTTTTTTGATGGGAAAAGTTTATATAAAATTAGCAGCCTTTACACACACGTGTTATAAAATGCATATAATCAGATTAATACGCAACTTTCTAGTTAAAATGTTATCGTCGGTCATTTTTAACTTTGGACAATTTTGCGCGAAGTAATGGTGAAATTTCCCGTTTATATTTGCAATCATGGAATAGCTTGTGCAAACATGTATATATATATATATGTAATACAGCGTGATTTAATTATTGTGTCGCCAAAAGTAGCTAATTTTACAAACCATCAGATCGAGTTAGTATAAGTAAACATATATATGTAATGTATATATATGAATGGTCAGATATACTGTTTACTATTTTTGATCAGTTTATATAAATATATACGCGTTCGCATTTATTATTGTAATACGAATACAATATCTTCCTTTATCTTCAATTGGTCTGACTGTGTTAAGTGCATTCTTAAAATTTATTATGATATTAAAATCAGATAATTAAATATTATTCATATTGATATAATTATACGATATTAATCATATATACTTTATAACATTGACATTATAATTAATCCGTGTAATTAAAGTTGTTTACAAGTTTCATATTTTTAACATATAAAATTAATGTCTCGGCACATTAATTATACCGTACATTTTGCAATTTTTATGAATTGTATAACATTAACATTTCATCACCATTTTGTTCATAATTGGAATTGAGGTTAGAAATAGAGTTTACAACCTCAATTTCTCGTTGTGGCGAACTTTTTTGCACAGCTGTTCAATTTGCAACAAACTTTCACTATATTTTATTCATAATTGCTAACGCATTCGATCCTCGTGCGAGGCGCGTCGATCGGGGCGACGCGCGTGACAATTCAAAAACGCGAGCGGCGTTCGATCGGCGCGAGAAATTCGCCGATTTTGCCGGAATGGCGATAAACGCGACAGTCGCGGTCATTACCGAACCGTTCATGGTTCAAAGTCGCGTTTCGCCGATCGCGATCGCCGCGCCGTGGTCTCGATCGGCGCATTAATTGGCGCGAAAATATGCAGCCGGCAGCCCGCTGCAACTTTCCATTTGCTGTTGAGCGCGCTCGACAAATTTTTACCGGAACCTAACTAGGACGTTGCGCGAGACGTCAACCTTCGGCGCGGCAATAAATCCCGAACGCGCGTCGCAGATTCGACGATTCCAACCGATTTTCCGGCCGTTTTCTCCGGCCTACACTCTGTCGCTAACGAGGATGTTACATGTCGATGCGCGGTATTACGCGTCGAACGCAGTAAAAGTCTTTCCCGTGAGGTCATTGCAGTCGGGAAAAGTATCGTTATGGTGCGCGCACAGCTCGGGTCACGCCGAGTTTCAAGTACACGCGGGCTCACGTGTGACGTGGCCGCCGACGGTGCGCGTTCCGCTTTCTTACCCTTCCGGGGCATTCCCACCACCCTCACAATTTCTAACACAATGTTGCAATAAAAGATTGAAATGTTAATTCGCTGCAGCGTACGCGGCGCCGTGTTTCCCGCACAGTACGCCATTGGCCAACTCAGTTCCAGCCCGGGGGATCGTCGTAAATTCGCCGCTTGGCCGTCACGCGCGTGACAACGATCGCTTTCGACGGATCGTCATATTTTTAGTCGGCGGCATTTGTGTGTTATTATGCAATTCAATGTCGAAACGGCGGCGTAAAAATATTCGTCGTTGTGCATGAAATGAATCGGAGGTCGGTTCACGAGTCACGAATGCCGGTATCGGTTGCATAACGGGCGCGTTATCGATTTTGTTTTATAATTAAATTTGCCGACCCCGGCGATTCACGGGCGATCGTCGGCGTCGTTACGGTAATCGTTCGTCAATTTCGCGGCTATTACCGTTGCCTTTACGCGCTCCCGTCGCAATTACGCAACGAGCGTGGTCGCGGGCAAATTGGCCGCGATCGGTGGTACCGTTTGGGCGCCACCATTCGGGTGGCCGCCGACCGGGCGCGCAATCGGTCGATATGCTTTATTGAATCGCGGTGCGCCTCGATTTTAGCAACCGAGTTTGGAGCGACGAATTAATCCGGCCGATACGCTCGGTTGGGCTCAACTTCGCCGAACGCTATTATTACGACGTCGATTTTGAAACCAAAAGGTTCGGGACGGACGAATACGTAATGAGGAAGTTGACGCGCCGAGATGATTAAAATCTGCGTCTGCTACTTTTGGAATCTATGACCCTGAAAATGTAGAACTTGGAATAACTCGGTAACGTGGCACAAAAGCATCGGCAAACTAACGGTGTCCTGCCCTCGATAGCTGCCATTGTGAAACTACCGAGCGTTGTGACAGAGAATCCATCGCGTGTACCGCTTACACCACGACACACTTCTTGCCTGCACTCCTCGTTTCGTATTACTTCCACCTTTTACTCGCGAATACGTCGCTGGTTTTGATCTTGTCCGTCGCAGTCGCACTCCCATTACGCCATAACGAATCGTTTTAACGTAACATTTGGGCGCGCTGTAAAAAGCTCTCGTTAAGCGAACATCGGCGCGCGACAAATGCCGCGGGTGGCCAACGTTGTTGCGAAATTATCCGCGAAACCCGATTTTCGTGGTTTATGACGGATTTACTATTTACGCGGACACCCATCCGTGCGCGTGGCCGCCGCTGGTCCGATTTTCGCGTCCTTAATCGTAACGAAAACGAGTTTTGTAATTTGATGCAAATCTCGACGGTTCCGGGCGGTACATTAATTACCCACGCGTCCATTCAAAAATCGTATACAATTTGTCGTAATTAGCTTTTCTCCCGTTAGCAAGATATGCGACCTTTTTGCGATTTTTAATTTCAATATGGCGTCGCGTCGAGTACGCAACAGAAAATAATATAATGGTTGTTATTGAAATAACGCGATGAGTTTTTGTATTGGAATTTGAATAATGGTTTTTGTTAGTTCGAAAGGGAGACGTGGGTAATTAGGAGTTATATGTATAAACATAATTCTCGTTGTTGAATTTACAAATTTTGATGATGCGAAAATCGGTTTGCATTATTAAATAATTACGAAATCATTTATATTTAAAAATTGTGTCGTTGTTTTAAAAAATGCTTCGGTATTGTTTTTAATGAAAACTAATTGCAAGGGACGGGAAACAACTGTTTTTTATTGTCTAATTAATACAATTTTGCAAACTGACAAAATATATAGAAGCATTGAAATAATACATTTTGTTAGTAAGTTTCGACAGCGTTGCAAATGCATGTGTTTTGCAGTAAAAATGAAGACAATTGTATGCAGATAAAATTGCGCAATTACAGATGTAAATAAGATTCTCACCAGTAGCATTAATGCAGTCCTATTCCTAACGTTTAAAATCTTTGAAATCTCGTCTACGAGCATTGTGCATTGTGTATGCGGCATTTTTGAGTTTATTTGATTTATTAATATAAATTTCACAAAATGGAATGAAAAGTTCAAACGACGGGATTAAAATAAAAACTCGAATATTTGTATTAATTTTAAAATATGTAGGATATTATTTAATTGAATTCCTAAATGTAAATACAAAAACAAACTAAGCATAATAAGAAGTAACGTAATTTTATGTGCATAACGGAGTTAAACATATGAACCGTGTAAATAATGAAATCAAATATAAATAAAATAGTCGAATTGGATTTAAACAAATATATATGTACCGATGTAATTGGTTTCCTTAAAGGAATTATATACGAAGCAAACGTCATCCTAATTTGGACTTTACATCTTGTACCTACTTAAGTTAAAATCAAGTCCGCCGTTGACTGGAAATTACCGTAAATTATTCTTAAACAAAAATGATACATTTCAGATAAACAACAATAAAAATCCGTTTATTAAAGACCCCGGTATATTGTTAACCTACTTAAATGTCAAACAAATAATAATAATAATTATACAAACTTTGAATAATAGAATTAATTTAAATAAATATAAACTTATTGAATATCATTTCATAATAACGATGTTAACATTGAAACTATACTTAAATATAATTGCATCAAAAAAAGGATCTGTTATCTTAATTATATAACATCTTCGATAATAGTGTTAAAAAACGAAGGTAAAAAAAGAACGAATGTAAAAAAAAGAAGGTAACAAGAAATATATTAATAACAATCATACAGTATGTCATTTATATCCCCACTTTTTTATGTCTCCAAATTGTGTCCGCAAACATACGCTTGCACGCAAACTCATCGGCTCCGGCAGGTCCATTGATAAAAATTTGCACTCGCCCGCGATCAATTCAACCCGCAACGCCGAATTATCTTAATTAAAATTGGCGAAACTAATTGCGTGTTGTCTCAAGTGAGATTCGCTCGCGCGTCTGCAATAATACGCCGACAATGCGACTGTTGACAATGTATCTTCGAGTTACAGCATATTACACTGCAGGAACAAGCGGATAACGGTGTCTGCATAAAAGAGCGCGCGTACAATGCAAAAATATACCGAGACATATGTTTAGTAATCGAGTTTCGAGAGGCAGGAAGCATCCCAAGTTCAACAAGCGAAACCGCTATCTTCCTTCTTCGGTGGCGTTCTCGTTTTGCTATTCAATCGACGGGGCAGCCTCTCCGCCCCGATCTATCGGTATTATTGGAAAGGACGAATTTACCCCGTGACCTCAATATCTCTTCCTGAAAGCCATTGTGCACGAAAACGATCGAGTTCTCTCGCGAGCGCATAACACTCCGCGTCGCATTATAACAAACTCTTCTCCTTGTCCGACCGATTTTTTGCCCGTCTTCGACTATTGTTGGCGCGGTCTTTGTCTTGATTGAGGAAACAAGCAAAAAAAATGATTCGAAGCCGTGTAGGAAGCGACTCGATATTCTCGAACGGTACACGATTGTTATCGGCGATGCAGGCGGGAAAAAAGATTTCCCATTGCGTAACGCAATCCGAGCGACGATCGGTTAAATGGAACGCATCGGGTGCCGGGTTCGGCGATGAACCGGTCAATCCGAGGAACATCAATCGACGCGGTGCATACGACTGAAGACGAAAATCGCGAAAAAATCGGTATAGGTGTACGCGATCTCCGCGGGAATCCAAACGCGATTCGCGCGTTACGTCGACGGACAAGGAGTAGCCGATTTCCGTTCGGCTGGCGCGGTTGCGTCACTCATCGTTCTCGTGAGGTAATGTATATCCCGGGTTTTTGTTATTGTTTGGTTTATATAGCGAATGCCGCGCGACAGATAACGGTATTGTCGCGCGCTAATTGATGCACCGGCGGCGCGACGCGGCGTTGAAACGAAAACCGCACGGCGATCGGTTGGATCGCGCGGACTCGTTTCTGATAGATCGAGAGGAAACCAGCCGATTGTTCGGACCAGTCGGTCGGGGGCGCTACTTTTATGCCCGCGATGTGCCACATAGTTAATGCCGAGCGCTTAATAAGAAGCCGATAACGAATATGAACTACTTTCCGGCGCGCTCGACGATCGCGCGACTTTACGAGGCACTTTCTTGGGACCGCGTCTAGGGAGAAATTGATGAGAAATTCGATCATAAGTCATTTGTAATGCGTTTGTACTTGATTTCACGAGAGGCTTTATTTACTGCATAGATGGCGCGACGCCGAGTGTCGGTCTTTCCGGCTTTCCCTCGGCTTTTTAATTGTGATAGATCGATGCGCAGATACTCGAAACTCGGCACGACCGCGGCAACGCGGCCGTAATCAATCTTGCGCTCGAGAAGCGGAGAATTTGTTTGGGGACACGGGGGTTCCGCGCGTTTCAAATTAGCATACAAAGACGACCGATTGTTTCCGATTCGAGCGCGTATATAGTCTACGTTCGAAGTCTGTCATTGTTTTGAAACGGAATCACTTTCATGCGGTCATAAACTTGAAACGTACGCGAGCTCGCACAATTGATTTACGTCATCTACTGGTTTTGCTATTTTCGCCGGCCATTATTAGTCCCTCGAGTCGCGAGCTGATTCCCGCAATGCGAACGGTCGTATCGGAGAAATCGCGAAGCCGACCGAGCAGAGTAATACGGAAACTGATTAGGAAATCGTCGGGCGACGGTTAATTTAATTCATTAATTTAACTAATATATCCTTAATTCCGATTAAGATTCCTCGCCGCGCGCGTCGCGCCGGCCCCGAATTCGCGCGGATGTTGCCGACCGTCGATCAGAGGTTCGATAAAAACAAACGAGGAAGCAGAACCCGCGGACAAAGCCACATTTTTATGGCCACCCTCGCTCGCGCGCGTCTGATTCAGTGGAATAATCTTGCGCAGACTCGGCTTTTTCTTCGCGATTATCTATTTTCCGCTTTGTCGAGCTTGTGAGACAAGGACGTCTTGTCATTAGCGACAAAGTCCAATGGTGCCTCGAGTTGGATTATTTATTTATTCCAAAAGAATGCCGCTATTACGGGACCCGAGTGTTCGCGCACGTGCGCTTGTGTGAAGCGCGTGATTTATTCGGTCGCGTGTGCGCGCATGTGTGCGCGCGCGTAACTGCATCTCGCTCGATGACTTACGATAAATTCATAATGCAGTAATATTTCTCGCTATCGAGTGATCGATAGCGACGTCGACGGACTGACGTAACTTCGGATCGCGCAACTCTGGCTCGTATTGTTGCTGTTGTTGTTGGCGCTGCTCGATATGCCGGACGATGCAATAGCTCGAAACCTTGCGCTTATTACTTTGTTCCGAGATTACACGAGCGAGTTGTTGCCGCGTTTCGCGAGCGCCGATTGCGCCGATCGGGTGTGAACGGACGCGATTGCGATTTAATTTCGCCGCGGCGTGCCGTTGCGGAACCGCGTTTGAATGCGTTTAATATGAAAAGTACGCCGATTATGATTGGTTAAGACAATGGCATTCTGCGCTATCCGCGACTGGCTGCGTGAAAGTTTGCGGTACGCAAATTGTTAAGCGTTGCGATATCAATTGCAGCCAGAGAAAATACACATTGTTTCTGGAACGATATTTTCTCGGTGAACGAAATTGCGACGCCGCGCGGGTGGCAGCCACCTGCTTAGGGACCGAGCGCATACAAAAACAATTATTACACGCTTTAATTAACAATGGTTAATTAACGCGCTATTGCGGGCGTGATTTCGCGGCCGAAATAAATCACACCGATTATTATATATATATATATATGCGCGCGTGACAAAAAAAAGGTTTCTAGAATGTCATACTTTTCGTCCCGTCTTTGTAGGCGTATGAATACAAATGCAATTAAAAATGATTCGGTTATAATTCGATTCGATAATTGATATAATTCGATCCGAGTTACGCGGGGTTAATGGGGGAACGGCCGAAACGGTACTAGTAAAACAGCTGTTTTGGTTCGGACCAACGGATGCACTCGCGCGCACCGGATTGATAATTTGGAAACGACCGGTGTCATTGAAACACGCGAACGCTTTTCGCGTAAAAAAGTCTGTTATTGATGACATCACTAATCAAGAACAATCAATTGTTAAAGCGTTTACAAACACAACATTGCAGATACTTCGAGCATATAATACCACATTATAAAGAATGTACAAACAAGACTGTCCTTATTGACATATCATTCTTAGTTGCAAGAAAAGTTATAGCGTTATTGAAATTGCAGGAAATAAGAGCTGATAAAAATTGCATATAATTTTTACGTGTGTGCAATTTAATGAATATATACATATATATATATATATACAATGTAATTATATATTTACAAATATATTTATGATATAATTACAAACACTGCTTACGTGCCGAAATAGCCGGATTAATATATTAAATTATTAGAAGGCTGTTATGATTGCTGGAGTGTTTAATCGGAGATTTATTTAGAAATTAATTGTGTTATTATAATTACTGCGAATTGATAAACGGTATATAAAAAGCGCTATTATTTATATAAATCTATAATTTGTAATAACAATTGTTACGTTCTGAAATACCGAGATACGTTTCTGATAAATAAAGGAAACTGAGTTTAAGTTTGTATATACAGTATACATATATGTACTCTATGAATATATATACAGATAAAATTAACATATATTTAACATTTTTATTATAATTATTCTTATTATTATTTACTTTATATACGGACAATACGTCCAATTACATAATATCAGTACATCAGATGTAGAACATCAAAAATACGTAGTGACTTCAATTATAAACAGTTAATAATAAAGTTAATAAATAAATAGAACATAGAAACATACAATAAATATATAATATAAATAATTTAATTTAAATGAGAAAAAATAAAAACGCTATATGATATAATAATACATTACATTAAAATACACGACCAGGTACTAAATAAATTTATCAAATAAAAGTAAGGAGATTTTCGTCAATAAATCTGGTCAGCTTTTTGAACTCTAAGAAAAATAAATCGAGTTCCATTTCATTCGCTAATTGACAGCAACGGTTTAACGGACTGTTTTTCGTATAATTAAAGTTATATTTTTTAATAAAAAAAATTTACTATATAATATATTAAAAGTAGGATATACTTGAAAATATTATAAAAATTATTATATCACATATTAAAATTTTCTTCATAAGTTGAATGTAATATTGTGCGTATAATACTATACATTATATAGTAATTTTTATAGTATTTTCACGTATATCGTACTTTTGATATATATTATATAGTAAATAGTTGGATATGTTTTCTCCGTGTATATTATGGCGCAATACCTTATCAGAGATGCCTTCTCTGAAAACGTCACAAACAAAACAATAGGATAAGCCGATGGTCTTATTGTAAGACATATATATGTTTCACTATTTGCACCGCAATCCGTGTTTTGACTGAAACTAGGACGTGCCGATTTCAGACTAATGCACGAGAATTCGCGAAAGAATTAATAAGACCTTATGTAAGAGCAACGACCGAATTGCGACATAAATTCTTATGTAAGGTCTTATGTCGGAAAGAATTTTGTTCATCCGTGTAAGACTTTACGTAAGACGTTATGTAAAATCTGTTTTGCCAGTGACGACACCGGTGCCTTGCGAAATTATTTCATTGCAAATTACTTTGAAATTTTCGCAAAAGAATTTCGTGTCCGATGCTTTGAGATTTGGAACAAGTATGTGACTTTTGTCGCGTAGATCCCGACAGTGAAGTGCGCCCGACGTATTAAATTACGCGCGAATGTCAAGTCGGTGATAGATACTGGGCTGAACATTTTCGTTTCTACATAATCAGACTGACACAGTCATCGAAAAACTTTGATTAGATCTCTGCAGTTGGCAAATTTAAAAAACATCTTCACACAGTTATTGACAACATTTTTTTTATTTTAAAAATTGTATGATAATTGATCAATAAAATTCACGAATACGTGTCTATTTTATTACGTTGATAATATATGGAAAAAAGTTTAAAATTAACTATATAATATATAATAATATTTTAATTTAACAATTTTTCTTTAATTTCATTATTTAATATTTAATGACATAGGCGATAATGTAATTTTTATACAATTATTTGCCTGCTATAATTTGTTCAATTTAAAAAAATTCTTTTGTATCTATAGTAACTGAAGGACATCTACTTAATAAGAAAAAAATATCTATATATATAATAAATAATCTCCATCCAATCCAAGTATAATCGCATTTGTGTCATGTGGTACTGTTTGAATGAAAATATAATATATTTATCACACACGATACATTGTAAAAACTAATGTTTCCAAATGAAATATGTTTCAGTTATTTTTGAATAGCTTGGAAATGTTTCTAAATGCAACCGATATTTTTAACATGCGAAACAATCGTTTGTGCTTAAAAATTGTTCTAAAGGAACAACATACTAGTTTTTTATTAACATAATATCCTCTACAACTGTACAATCATTAGGATAATTTCAAAAAAATGGTTCATTCCTGTCGAGAAATTTGATTAAAATAACAATTTTATTAGAATCTATTATAAGCCCATTTTTAACAAATTGTCTGATGTTTAGAACCTTAAATGTATTACAAAATTAAATTTATGTAAAACGAAAGCATTAAATTGTTGTTAATTTATAACGAATTTCATTTGAAACTCCGAAACAGTCCCAGATCACAAATTAGATAATATACAAATGAATGTTATTCATTTAATAACATTTCTGGCATATTCTACAAAAGTTTAAAATTGATGCTAATAATAAACATTTCGGCGTCGAGAAAGAAAAAAATGTTTGAACGATTGTAAATTAAATTAGAACGTTATAACGATTAGTAGAAATATTACCTAACAAATAATACGAAAAAATTGAATCTGTTCACAACAGCTTAGTTGTTAATCAGATTTGCAATATCACTGATTTCAATAACAAATTTCAACACAAAAATTATCATACATCAGCCAAGCATAAATCGAATGGTAACAAATTTCAGGATCAGAAACGAGTTAAATAATTTAAATGTTTAAATAACAAGAATTAAATTAAAAGTAAAACATAACAAGTACATTCATGTAATTTTTATTTATATAAACTGTTACATTGGAAACGTATTATAATAGCAGACATATATCACGTCATTTTTCATACATGTTGCATATACATACGTATGCATAAACCGTTCGCATTATTATTATTATATATGCTTACAATTATAATAAACTTTCAATTTTGAAATTTACTTTTCTACCATTCTCAACGCTCATTTCACGAATTCTAACATAAACAATATTATGAATAGATAATATTATGATTCGTGTTAAAAATGTAGATCTGTTTAATTTATATTATATTCAATAATTAATTTTTAATTTAACAATAACGACGGAATCCGAAATGTTTATACATTACGCTAACATAGCGCTCCCTGCGAAATAAAAAAAAATGATTAGCTTCGCATAACGCGCGCCTCGCTGACTCGGTCTACGTGCTTTAACAGTTTTATGTCATTAATATGTAATATTAAACACGACCGCGCTTAAACGAAAGTGTCACAAACATATGATTCAAAGAAGCGTACAATATTTGATTCAAAAAAGATGTCGGCGGTCACTGATTAATTACGCAAAATACACACACCGATAACAAGCAATAACATTAATTGTTCGAGTTGGACGGGGCGTAGAAATTAATTAGTATATTAAAACGTCGTTATGCCTATTTTTTTTGATCGTACCAATCGCGAGACGAATACAAAGTGCAACGCGATCGGCTAATGGCCGATCTAATGCCGGCACAAAGTCGCCGGTCGGGGCCGGAAAAGCGCCCGGCGAAATTGAAAACGAGCGCGCGCGGCACAATTATCGGCCGGGCCGATAAGAGGCGCGCGTCTGATAAACGGAGAGAGCGCGCCGCGCGGACAAGAGAAAGAGCCGGCGCGTGAACGAGACAGAGCGCGCCGCGGAGAATGAAAGAGCGCGATGTTTCTCGTATCATTGACCTTAGACACTTCACTCAAGGGCTCGTTAAACACAAACAATTTGCCCTCTCTCTTTACGCCGACTCGTTCCGGCTCTATCTGGCGCGCTCGTGGTTTCTGGCTCTCTTCGTAATTTCCGCCTCGCTCCGCCTTCTCGTGCAATATTCACAAATGGGCTGGCCAGTGTACACGCACGTTACGACTCCGTCTTTTTATCGTACATTTCACCTTTCTACTTTGCAATCAAGCACTTTCATATTGCTTTCACTTCGTCGATGAAAGTACCGTCCGCGAGCCAAGTCGACTCCCGGCGTACGTTCATATATACAGGGTGCCTGCGAAACACGCAGACTCGTGCGCGCGCGCGCCCGTTCCGGCCGACCAAAATAACGCGCGAAATGCGCGCGGCCGACCGTTCGGTTCGAATAACAACGACGTCGCGAGGCGTTGTTTCGCGGGTCAATTTGACCGCCGACGAGAAATCGCGGGCCGCGGCGAACTTAACGCACCCATTGATCAGGGACTTTCGCGGGTTTCGATAGAATTCGTCTAAGTCGGGAATGGATGAATTGTGGTAGTATTTTGAGACGAATACATTCAGCAAACTGAATTGTACAATATGAATAGTAAGATATCGTGGATGCCGATTGGTTAAGACAAATGAATGCAGCAATATGATTGATTAAGAAGATTACTATATTAAATAGTCAAGGTTATACAACATTATAGTTTCAGTTACATTTGAGTCGTTTCTCGTACTATATGATTTTCTTTGTGTAATGTTTTGTTTCGGGTGAATTACGTTTGTATGATCGGGAGCGATTTGCGTGCGAGTAAAAATGCATTAAAAAAGTATGCGCCCGGCAAAGGTGGAAATAAATTGTGTTTAAAGTCAAAATGAGGAAATTGCATCGGTTCGTGGAGCTTTTCCGAAACGTATTCGGCCGAATCGATTCGGTGGAATTTGACGAATACGGCCGATTCCGATTCGAGCGGCGCTATCCAGGAATTCGCACGGGCGGTTATTTAACTGCATTATGTTTGATTCAATTACTCGGTGACCTTCGGTCAAAATGATGTGAATCGAAACGTTATATAAATTCACGTTGCTCCCAATTTGTATGTCATCGAAATGGCATATATCGTTGATCGCCGCGCGTTCTCACAATGAAACCGGCATGAATCATATGCATAAATCACGACAACGACGTTTCATTATTACGTTCGCAACTCGAAGCAGTTTTACAATTTCGTCCAGATTTGTCTCGACAGCCGTACGACGTATACTATATATTTATATATATATATATATATACACCATACGCATTTAACGTCTGACACATAATCGACAGCCGACTGTCATCGCAATGACAAAAGCGCGAGTTTACAAGCGGTCTCGGCTGTTGCTGCATTCGAAGCGTACGCGAAAAATAAAGATGAACGTCGTCGCGATTAACGGATTAAGCCTCGCGATAAAAATCGGCAAATCGGTGCGCGGCGAGTGGAGTCCGAATTGAAGCGTTCAATGACCTCGTTGACTCGAAATCGAAAGAAAAAAGAATAGCGGCGCGCGTGGATTGCGTCACTTGGAAATCGATTCGATTGTTATCGGTCGCTAATTAATGACGCGCGGTGTGGTGCGATCGGGCCGCGCGCTCGCGCGAGCAGCCGATCGATCGTGATTGAGGATGGAAAACGTGCGCGCGGGGTCACGGGGGTGCGCAAAAATGCGCATAGAAACCTCGTTGCCTTTGACCTTCTGACGTAATACTTTCTATCGAAAAGCCGCGAGAACCGGCCCGGCGTCTCGGGATCAAAACAAAAATGATCGGTAAGTTCCATTGAGAGAACTTTCTCGGCCCATTACAATGAGTTTCTTTCCGCGGCAAAAAAAGCGACGCGCGCTCGAGAGGCTTACTCAAATTCCTGTTACATTTCAATTACACGCAAACTTGTAATCTCCCGCGGCAAGTCCCGTTACACATTATGGCAACGTTACTTCAATCGCCGCGGATCCGAGTCAAGCTAATCGTTCTAATTTTGGAATGTAATCCTAATGCCGCCATCCGCGTTGCGAGTTTCTATTCTACTATCTTACGGGCCGATACTTTCATAGCGAAAGTGCATGCATGTCGGCGGATTGCGCAGAATGTTTCGCTCATTTTTATAATAGATACGTTTTCGTTGCGAACCAATCATCGTAACCGGCGCGTTTTTGCCCATTAAACTTCACTCGAGATCGTCTCGCGCATACGCGCGCCGATTCCGTTTGTTTTCCTCTCGCGCTTTTTTATTGTTCCTTTTTTTATTTGTTGGTGTTTGTGCGGCAAAACGCACAGACGGATGCACCGAAAAAAATTTTCGGCGGGGTTAATTTACGTCGCACGCCTTATGGGACATTTTTTTTATTATATATTGAACGGAGAGAAATTAATATTTTATACTATGTGAATTTTATCATTTCAGGGAATAAATTCGCGTTTGAATAGAGAAACGAACCAAACGGTTTAAATGTTAATTGTTATTCAGTTGAGATCATAAAAATTGTTTATAGGTGTGTGTGTGTGTGTATGAAATGCTCTATCTATTTTAAATATAGCAGTGATTTAATAATTGTATAATATATACTATTGTTTAGAACGATATTAATAGAACATAAAGCCGAAACTCTCGACGGATAAAAGGAATTTGAATTTCTCTCACAGTAAAAGTCGATTTTTGATAAGATGCTTGTTGAATAACGAGTTTGGAAGCCGAGTTATAAACGACAATGCATTACCAGAAAGGACATGTTCGGTGTGAAATTGACGGAATAATTTTCCCGTCGTAAAAATAGACGCCCGTTAATTTACATAAGTATTATCACATTAATATCGTCAGGAAGACAATTTCATCGTCGAGCGCTTTTTGTTTCAATGACACTGACGCATTTTGCCATGATATAACGAGCGCGATATCAACGTCACCTTGAGTTCAAAACCGTTATTCTTACAGAATTCATGCGACTCTACACGTTTGTTAAACCGAACAATGTCGAATCATTGAGATACTTGGTTTTCCTTCGCTCGAGTAAGCAAAGCCGGAAAAAACGCCGCTCGCCAATATCACGGCTGGAGCCGCGCGGCTATTTGCATGGACTGCGGAAAAAAACGCGCGTTTTCGAAACCGATTTTACGATTTTCCCAGAGCGGCGTTCGGAGAAATGCAATTTAAATTTTTCAACCTTCATTCTCAATCATAACATTTCTCTAAAAGTTACGTATCAATATAACCCTAAACACGCGAAATAACAATTAATTGCAATTATCATTACATCTACTTCGATATTACAGATAATTTACAGTCATTATGTACATTTGAAGTACTTTCCATTTGCTTTCTCTTTTCATTTTACCGGCTCGTCTACAAATATTTCATAATTAAATTAATACCGATGAAATGACTTTTCTGATAACAAAGTATACAGCACTCATATACATATATATATATATATATATTGTGCACGTATATATATTATTTTCGTAATTTTATGCGGTTTTATTATTTTCTGTCAATACTTTTAGAGATCAGAGGACGTTAACTTTTCATTATAATTGCGCTCTTAATATATAATTGTTTTTTTTAAGATAATATAATATATCCAATATTCGCTGAAACTTCTGAGAAGCGTTTGAAGGATCAGATTTGCTTTATTAGCATAATAGGACAACGTATACGACGAATCTAACGTCACACTCCATTTTCGTCCATGATATTTGGAATTTCGAGGCCAATGAATCCGCCGGGTCTGGTTCCTCACCTTTACATATATATACGTAATCGTTGAAATAACATCCTTTCATCGTTTTCTAATGTTATGTATTTTAATTAATCAATAGAATACCGTTTTCGAATCGTACATTCAACCGTCGTATCAATCTTTGGTACGCAGTTTTTTCTTCAATCACACAAAGGATTACTGTTTAATTTTGTGTCTGTGAAATTAAATGGGCATAAATTTTAATACCGAGTGATCGAATTACTGAAAATATCGAAAAAGGAATTACCAATATATATATACGTGTTATCCTATATAAGTATAACCAAAAACCGAAAAACCAACCAACTCGTTCAATGACAAACGTTTATTCAAGCATTTACGAATCGCGGCTGCGAATAGCATTGAAACAAAATACGGTGCACCATTGAAACCAAAGGTCGCCGATTATAAATCGAAGCAGCGCGCGGCACGAAAAGAACAATTACTTTGTAACCGCGGCGATTGTTAAACGCGCACAATTTCTTTTATCATAGAAAAAGTAATTATCAAATGTCTGTTACGCAGCAAATAATTAGTTATAGTTCTAAATCTCGAAAGGAATAGAATAAATTGCGGTACTTTCTTTCGTCGATAAAAATCAAACGGATGTAAGATAATCCGGCCGCGCTTGTACGTACACACATACGTATATAAATATATATATTATATATATATGCATGTATATATTAACAAAATGCAAAATGTAACGCGGATAGACCGTAATAATGAACGCGAACGTGTCTGTGTAAAATCAGTTATTACTTTCGAGCGATAATTTAAGTATAACGTAATCTCGATTCCGCAGACAGAAGAGTAGGTGCTATGCTTTCTCGAAAATTTGTTTTCTTCGCTTGGTTATCAGGTCACGCTGGAAAGTAGTCCGCCCTCCATCCGCGCGGTTAGCGCGGAGAAAGAGACGGCGAAAAGAAGAACCAATTCCGAGACGGAGAGCGCGCGAGCCCGAAGAAAGCCGCCGACAGAGAGGGAGCGAGCAACTTTGAAATTCAGTTTAACAAGTTTTACGATAATACGTGTTATGACATACATTATAAACGGCACAATGACATAATGTTATTTTGATTCTAAAACGGCGGTTGGAGGAGCGAACGAAACTTAGGCGCGCTACTTATTTCGGCGTGTTATGTGCAGTATCAGACTTCCGTTCGAAGCCGTGAGCGCAGGCGCAGATCGTTGAGTCCGATGGCGTTCGTGACGTGCGCGAACCAATTTTAATTCGAACGCGGATAATGAACGGATTATGATATAATTTGGTTCATTCAAAATTATACGCGACCAGCGCACCGCGGAGCGCGTAAATTCATGCCGCCAACGAGGATTATTTGTTTTTAACAACCGCCGTTCGGCTTTTTTTATTCATTTTATGGGGTCCGATTCGCGATTAAATTGTATCAGTTATGGGAATAATTGCTTGTAAGTAGTTGGTAAGTGAAAAGGTAATCTTAATTTAGGAGATACCAGTTTCTTAATCGAAGACTCGTATTAAGACTGCTTTAATGGTTTTATATACTGAGAAAAATTACCGCGCCCAAACAGTATTTTGATACGATGTTTGTTAACAAAGAATGATTACCGTTAAAGCACAATAACAAATATAGCGAAATCGAAGTAATGTTTACGATATTTAGGGGTCATTTTTACGTGTGGACAAACATCGCATCAGAATACTGTTTTAGCACAGTAATTTTTAATAGAGATTTTTCTCAGTGTAGACACCGGTGTGATATACATTATATGTATTTATATGTGTGTGAATATTATATATATATATAAATTGCAATTTCACTCGGCAACGACATTTTCTAATTCAGTCGGTTCAGTTTTGCATCGGACTGTTTCGTTCAATTTCTTCAACGACTTTTCAGTCTCATAATAATTTCTCCTAAGAAGTTCTAAGAACTACTGTCGTTTGGTACACCCATTTTGATAAAGAATTTTTATTTTCGCCCGGTCAATAAGGATTGAATGATTTATGTCGCGATAAATGGCGAATGACGTATAATTAAATTGAGTTATCAGTGATAAAACGCGCATATGTCAAGTAAAATAGTTCTGTTGCTGCGTCATTTCTGCTCATTATCAACCTATCAACAAATGTATTAAACGCAAAGGAAATGCACGCGAATCTCCTATACGCTGATTTCGGTTATCAAACGTTACGTAAAACGAACAAAAGCGTGCGTTGTTTATTTTATAATTACACAATCGGCAATTTTTATAACTTCGATCCAATTGATTTGTCGTCGACGCGTTTCCTGCCTCGGAATTGTTTTCAACGTATATATGTATATATATATATATATATATATATATATATATATATATATATACACGCGTACTAACACATACTTATATATTATTACGGGAAGGATTTGCGCGCGCCATTACTTTTGCCGCGAAAAAGTTGCTCCATTTACATTAAGTTAAACTTTCACGGTGTCGTTTACAGCTAATTTTCACATTTTAACGTCTATCAAAACGTATCGTTACATCTATCATCAACGCGTTTTATCAATTATGTATTCTAATTTAACTTTTAGAGCACAGTGCATTAATCAACGCAGCTATACGCTTTTAATCGCAATCCGTCCGATATTCAAATGAAAAAATATGTATGATCGTTACTAATGCAGGATCTGGAGACAAACAAATCGAATTAAGTGATATGGAGCATATGTCTTGAGATCGAATGACAGATCAAATACGCACTGCGTAATTTTGTGATTCGTGATTTATGCAGGGATGATACGAATACATTTTATTCGCAGAAGAATGTGTCACGACAAATGTTTATTGAATTAACTAAGAGCAATTGGAAAATTTGAACATTTTCGTCTTACAGAATCGGTGATCCAAATTATACAATATCATTTTTGTATAACTTTTATAATACTAAATCTTACCGTTATACTTGTCTTGTAAAATTTATTTGCCTCTAACGACTGAACAATTTTCAATATATGCATTATGAAATCAAATATACTATACCTATATGTGATACATTGATCACTAAGGAATAATTTACTTATTAATCTGAAATAAATTCAAATTAATCTGAAACATAATTTAAGACGCCAGTGGAATAATTTAGATATTAAGTGTCTTAATGAAAGCCAGTGTCTTACAATAAGTCAGTTTTATCAAACGCTTGTTTTTATTGCGATTATATACGCTGTAATTATTTGTACAACGTTCTATATATGTCGGTGTTATCATTTCATTATCGCGAAATCATTTGAGAATAAGGGAATTTTTTAACAATTTTTTCGCACTGCAAACGGCATAATTTGTTTATTTGGATTAAGCGCGCGATTAGAATTGAATAAGTCAGCGCGCGTGAGCCATTAGAATTTGTTCGCGCTGAATTCGATCTAAATAGAATTCGAGTGATTTGTAATAGAAAAATTGATGTCACGTTGATACGTTATACGTTAAAATTATTCCGTCATTGTTATTGCAATACGACACTGACACGGAGCTTTAACCGACTTTTTCGATCATCCGATAACCGTAACGATATTAGCAATTTATTATTTAACAGTGCAGAAATCGAATCCCACGAGATAAAGCACTTATATCATCGGAATATTTGAATGGCAATAATGGTCGAGGCAATCAAAGATTTGAATCGAGACGAGCGATCTTGGAAGATTTAATTAATACAGTAAATTGCAAAAACACGCGCGAGTCAGTTCGGTGCAGCATTCGAGTGCAATTTTCGTTCGGCTCGCGGTCGGCCTTACAAATACTTTGAATTACTATTTCGCAATAGCACGGTGTCGCCATAATTGGACACCGCGTTCAACCAACAATCCGTATCCATATTTTGGTCCGCCAATCGAATCAACAACGATCGCGCAAATTGAACGCGCAAACAGACCCCGGGCGCCGCGCGACCGACTGTCCTAATTAATACGAAAAATTTGAACAATGATTCGGCAAGTTTGTTGACTCGCGCGGTTCATCGAACGGCGTCGGGGACCTTCAAAAAGTTTCGAAAAATTTCTCAAGGCCAGTCGCGCGTTCGCGTGCCGATGCCGAATCCGGGGGATAATCAAGAATAGACGCGACGCGGGGCGCATCGGGGGAGACGCGCGTTTGTTGTTAATCGGGCCGGAGATAAACCGCCCGTGATTTATATAAAGTCCAAGTTCAGAGAACTTTTCCCCGAGCGTTGTCCTCGGTTACCAAAAGTGAAATGACTCATTGATTTCGGCCGAGCGTTAACCTTGCCGGCGCGTTTGCGCGAAAACTCGACCGAAAACGGTATCGGGCCGCTCGCAAATATAGCCCGCGAACGGAGAAGAAAGGATCGGACGGACAAAGGCGGGACAAAGAGGGACGCGAATAAAGAACCGCCGGGGCGTGCACGTTCGTGCGCGCAATCCGATTACACCTGCATCATCGCGGTATTACTCGGCAGTTACACTTTCTCTAACGCCATCTTCCCGACGCCGAGTCGCAAGGAGAGAGTGCGACTAGCGCTTCCCATCGCGTCGGGTACATTCTTGTTAAGCGAGCCATTTATTGCGCGCGCCTTCGCAGCGCCGCTTTTCCCATCGTTCCGCGATAGAAATTTACCCGAATCGCAATCGCGGCCGTCACGACGCCGCCGCGATTCGCGCCGATTTCTGAATGGACCGCGCGCCGTTTGGCTGCCGCGAACGTCGGGTTTTGTTCGTCGCCGATGTTTATGCGCGATTTGCACTCTCTGGAATTTGAGGCTTCGCGGAGGCTGCAAAGCGTACGATCGAAATAGTAATTACACAACGGAATAGGCGAATGAATAAAGTGAGATAGGAAAGTCTGATAAAGATGATTTGTGGTGTGGTTGAATCGACAGTAATACATGTATATGAGTTTAAAGGCAGGTTTCGGTACACGGCGTGATTCGACGCGTGACAATATTAAGAGTAACTCTTTGAGTAAGACTTTGACTTTATTTGTTTATTTTTTATTTATTATTATTATTATCTGACAACGATAGCCTAAACAGTATTTATATAATTAATTAGCATATCATTTGGGTGCATTTATTTGAAGTATTGGAAGTATTTTTCCAGCAAAATACTTTTCCCTTCAAAATAAGTATAGTAAAAATG